>PVHP010019672.1:0-31557 GCA_004024765.1 Zapus hudsonius
TGTGTGTGTGTGTGTGTGTGTGTGTGTGTGTGTGTGTGTGTGTGTGTGTGTTAGGTGTGGGATGTGTATGTAGTGTGTGTATGCAGATGATGTGCAACCCTTGCCCATGTGGAGGTCAGAGAACACAGGGAGTCTTTCTCTTATTGTTCATCCATGTATTTCTTTGACCCTCAAGCTGCTGTCTGTGAGCCCCAGTTATTCTCTGGTCTCTGTCCCAGGTTTGGGGGTAGGATGTGTGGCCATGACCAGCTTTTTATGTGGATTCTGGCAGGGGAGGAAATTGGTGGTCTCTGGCCAGAGAGGCCTTTGTGCTTAAGTGTTAGGCGTTCTTAAGCACTGAGCCATCTCTCCCCAGCCCTGGGCATGCTCCTTTTTTTTTTTAATTAAATAATAGCATTTATGGTATCCTAAAAGATGAAAAAAGAAAGGAAATAATAGACTGGGAGAGATGAGAAGCTTGTGGTAGGGGAAAGGTTGTTAATTCTTTTTGTGTTTCGTTGTTTTTCAAGGTAGTGTGTCACTCTAGCCCAAGCTGACCTGGAATTGATTCTGTAGTCTCAACCAGCCTCAACTGACAGCAATCCTCCTACCTTTGCCTCCCAAGTGCTGGGATTAAAGGTGTGTACCACCATGCCCCTGGCTCCATTTTGGTTTTTAAGTCTGGGTCTCCTTCTTTAGCCCAGGCTGGCCTGGAATTGCATTACGTAGTCCAGTCTGGCCTCAAACCTGCAACAGTCCTCTTGCCTCAGCATCCCAAGTGCTGGCATTGTAGGAATGAACCATCATGCCTGACTTCGGGGTGCCATTTTAAATAATGTGGTCAATTGACCTTTATCTATACTGAGATAGTGGTATCATCCCAGACTTGGAGTTGAGGGAGTTAAGGGCATAGTGTGAAGATGAGTGCAGTGGTAGAGGGAACAGGGTAACAGCATATGTATCTAGCACATTCAGTGAACAGCCAGGAGACCATTGTAGCTTGTGCTGATGATTTTGGGTAGGAAACTAGTATGACTTTTTTTTAAAGTCTTTTGAAGTAGCGCTTACTGAAGCCCTAATTCAAGCCCAAACTTGATCCTCCTCCCTCAGCTTCCTAAAGCTGGGATTAAAGGCATGCACCACCACACTGGGATTCGACTTCAATATAAATATTGCTATGTGGGATGAATCACACGAGAAAGAGTTGAAAAGTTGGAGTTCTCTGCAGAACCATGTTGATGAGCACAGTTAACAGAGCTACAATGGCACTGCCGGCTATACTCTGCATCTTTGATCATCCTTTCTTCATTACACACAGACTGCATTTTTAGCTGTTGATGGTGGGGAGGGGTTGATTCTTAAAGTTGAAGCCTGGATTGAGGTTTCATGTCTTCCCTGTGCTTTCCCAGAGTACCTCCGCATGCTGCTCGCGTTGTTGTTCCATGGTTATGTGGATCTCATAAAAATAATTGCTTGAAACAATGAGATTTGCAATAAATTGGGCTGGGGGATGGCTCAATTCCCATTTGCACACATAATGCTGGTCCAGCATTCATTTGCACCATTAAGAGACCCTTGTATACCCATACATACACACACATGTGCACACACACAAATAGATAAAATGTTTTTTAAAGAAATAGAAGTGCTATAATTGCTATAGTTTTTTAAAGAAATAGAAGTGCTATAATATTGCAATTTTTGAATCATCAGTATTTTAAGAAATATTTTTATTTATTTAATTTATTTATTTATTTATTTGAAAGAGGGAGAGAGTGAGGCCAGCCTGGGCACACCAGGGCCTCCTGCCACTGCAAACAAACTCCAGACACATGCGCCACCTTGTGCATCTGGCTTTACGTGAGTACTGGGTAATCAATCTCGGGTCTTCTGCTTTGCAGGCAAATGCCTTAACCACTAAGCCATCTCTCCAACCCAGATCATCAGTATTTTTAAATTACTAGTGGAGCATTTAACATTTTGATACTAAAATCTGAAAGTTTATCTTATACAAGCTTGATAGAGATAGGGAATAGCAGGATCAGTGTGCCTACAGCCTAGTGAATGGTTAGGGAACTTTAATTTTATTCTTAGCATGGTGGCATGCTGTTGGTTTTAGGCAGTGGATATCTTGTGATACAGCCATACTATTGGGTCACTGAAATAGTTCTAAACAGTAAGGTGAATTATATGTCTGTGGAAAGATCTCCAAGATACATAGTCAAATGTAAAAACCAAGTTGTAGGACTGGGGATATAGCTCAGTTGGTCGATTGCTTGTCTAGCCTGCCTGAAGCCCTGGGTTTGATCTCCAGTACCTCATAAACCTGGTATTGTGGCACATGCTTGTCATCCTAGCATGAGGGTAATGGAAGCAGGAAGATCAAAAGTTCAAAATCATCCTCTGCTACATAGAAAGTTCTGTCTCAATAATAAACACAAGCAAATTCTAGAATCTGTATAGTGTTTCATAAAACAAGACTTTGGGGTGTGTGTATGTAAAGCATAGACAGGGTACTCTATAAATACACTCTGAGAATGATTCTGTCAAATAAATGGATGGACTTGTAAAGATGATGGTATATTTGTATTATAATAAGAAAGTGAATAATCAGAAAAGGAAAAGAAAAAAGAGGACAGTAAGAGATGAGTCATTGTATGAAAGGCTTACTTGGAAAGAAAACAGGAAGATAACTAAATGAGAATTTAGCTTGTAAGTTAGGAGTGGTGGCACATGCTTTTAGTCCTAGCACTTGGGATGTAGAGACAGAAAGATGTGTAGTTCAAGGTCATCCTCAGATACCTATGGAATTGGAGGCCAGTCTGGGCTACATGAGACCCTATCTCAAAACAATAAAGAATGCAGGGTTGTGGGATAAATTGCCTTGTGTGACTTTCTTGACAGACATACTAGATCCTTAACAATGTTACAAATATCAGTATATAAAACCAAAAATTCCTACACACACACACACACACACACACACACACACTTTTTATAAAATGAGTCTTACTGTAGCCCATGTGGTCCTGAACTCACTACACAGACCAGGCTGGCCTTAAAGTCACGGCAATACACTTGTCTCAGTCTCTCAGGATGCTGGAATTACAAGCATGAACCACCACCCTTTGACCAGTAAATACATGATCACTACTAATAGATCCCAAAGTATTGTTCCCAGTGTTGCCATGGGAGCGTTTGTGGGGTTAATTCCTTGCTGAGCAGGAATATGATCCACAGGAATCTGTGACATTCAAAGATGTGGCTGTGGACTTCACCCAGGAAGAATGGCAGCTCGTGGACCCTGCTCAGAGGAGGTTATACAGGGAGGTGATGCTGGAGAACTATGGCCACCTGGTTTCTCTTGGTAAGAACGCACCACTTCCCTCACTTGGTGGTGGGTTTTCCCTCCTCAGTTGCTAAGGTTGTAGAGCTCAAACCTGAGCAAATCCAGTACTTTCTTATGGCTTTGGGACTCAGCTTCCTGGGGTTTTGAACCTACTTTTTAGGTGAAAAATCTTTTTTTTGGGGGGGGGGTTTCGAGGTAGGGTCTCATTCTAGTCCAGGCTGACCTGGAATTCACTATGTAGTCTCAGGATGGCCTCGAACTCACGGTGATCCTACTACCTCTGCCTCCCGAGTGCTGGGATTAAAGGCGTGCGCCACCACGCCCGGCTAGGTGAAAAATCTTTATTTTTCAGAATTGGAAATAGGCCCTTGGCTTGCATGACTCCTTAAGTTGCACCTTTTTCCCCCCTTCAGAGTTCTGGAAGATCAAGGAGTAGTATTGACTTATAGGAAGGTTCTTTGTCTACTTGCTGAAACACCCAGATCTTGTGTATTTACCCATGAGCAGGGTATCATGTGTCCAAGCCAGAGTTGATCTTCAAATTGGAGCAAGGAGAAGAGCCATGGATATCAGAGAGACAAATCCAAAGACCTTTCTGTCCAGGTAAATACGTAAGAATCCTGCCCATAGGAATCAGTGTGTTCAGTGGCACAGTTTAGGAGAGGATGTCTTTAACAGGATGGCTTGGGGGAATGCCTCTACATGGAGAGGAAGCTGAAGCCATTCTGGGTGACACTGTATATGTCTCTCAAAAAAACAAAAAGAGTTAACATTCTTGAGCTGGCCTGGTAGCACATGCCTTTAACCTCAGCACTCAGGAGGCTGAGGTAGGAGGATCACTATGAATTTGAGGCCAGCCTGGGCTACTGGATGAGTTACAGGTCAGCCTGGATTAGAGTGAGACCCTGCCTCAAAAAAAGAAAGAAAGAAAAAGCTAGGAAGATGCTCAGTGATTAAAGGCACTTGCTTGCAAAGCCCAATGGCCTAGGTTCAATTCCCCAATACCCATGTAAAAGCCAGATTCACAAAGTTGTGGGCATGTGGCTGGAGTTTATAGCAGCAAGAGGACCTGGCATACCCAATATTTATCTGTCTCTCTCGCCCCTCACAAGTAAATAAAAATATTCTTAAGTTTACATTTTTAAAACCCAGAAATAAATCATATGGTATTCGTATTCTGAGATATAAAAAATATACATCCATTGATTAAACAGATTGAAACAAGTCCACAGTCAAGATAGGTGATTAGTAAAGACTCAAAGCTCAAATAGACTAAAACCTAGTTATATGTACAAAGATGTATTTTTTCTTGCAATGTTACTTTTTCTCAGTTTGTATAGTCTGTGATTTCTAAGTATGTCAAAAAAATTTTTCAGTTAGGTCCTTGGCTACAGATTTTTGTCTTCAGTATTTAGAGACCTAAAAGGAATCATGAAATTGATGTATTAGGATGATAGGTTTTGCTATATCCCATAAAACAGGACAGGAAAGGAGATTACATGGAATCCTGAAAGATGGCCCTTTTCCATTGTATCTACCTAATATTCCTTATGCTTACTTGTTCCTTTGTTTCCAGCCACCTGCCTGGGCTTTCCTCAGACTGGACTTACAGTCTTCACTGCCACCTCACTTTTCCCTTCCTGCATTTGGGTCTTTAGCACAGACTATGGGATAAACTTTGCAATTCAGTCATGTATAATTTATTGCTTTTGTTTACTCATTCTTGCTGTCGCATTTTGTTTAATCTGTAAGGAATATGGAAACATTTGCACTTTGCATTTCTTTCAGACTGGAAGACCAAGCCTGAAGCCAAATCACTGAGTCTTCATCAAGGCATATCTGAAGTATCCCACAGCACAGATGTTCTGTCACATGCCACGTTAGGAGATACCTGGGATGTTAGTAACCAGTTAAAGAGGTACCAGGAAAATTGGAGGAAGCATCTAGGACCAGAGGCATCTGCTCAGAAGAAAATAATCACACCAGTGGAAAGTTTTGAGCAAAATAAATTTGCTGAAAACTCTAGATTGAACACAGATCTGGTTCCACAATTGGGCAATACTTCAAAAATTAGTTCCAGTGAAAGTGAAACACTTGGAGGCAATTTGGGACATAATTCAGAGTTACTTACTTGTAGTAGTATCCTTGCAAAAAAGAAACCCTATAAATGTAATAAATGTAGAAAATCATTTATTCACAGGTCATCACTTGCTAAACATGAGAAATTTCATAAAAACGATGCTTTCTCCAATGATGCAGAGCAAGGAATTTATTCTGGGAGGAAACATCATGAGTGTACTGACTGTGGGAAAACTTTCCTCTGGAAAACACAGCTTACTGAGCATCAGAGAATTCACACTGGAGAGAAACCGTTTGAGTGCAACGTGTGTGGAAAGGCATTCAGGCACAGCTCGTCCCTAGGGCAGCACGAGAATGCTCACACTGGAGAGAAGCCCTACCAGTGTAGTCTCTGTGGGAAAGCCTTCCAGCGCAGTTCCTCCCTTGT
Source organism: Zapus hudsonius (assembly GCA_004024765.1). Lineage (NCBI taxonomy): Eukaryota > Metazoa > Chordata > Mammalia > Rodentia > Dipodidae > Zapus > Zapus hudsonius. Next base: position 5,835 of record PVHP010019672.1, read on the forward strand.
TCAACACCAGAGAATTCACACTGGAGAGAAGCCCTATCGATGTGATCTCTGTGGGAGGTCCTTCAGGCATGGCACGTCCCTCACTCAACATGAAGTCACACACAGTGGAGAGAAACCCTTCCAGTGTAAGGAATGTGGTAAGGCCTTTAGTAGATGCTCTTCCCTTGTCCAGCATGAGAGGACTCACACGGGAGAGAAGCCTTTTGAATGTAGCATATGTGGGAGGGCGTTTGGTCAGAGCCCATCCCTTTACAAGCATATGAGGATTCACAAAAGAGGCAAACCTTACCAAAGCAGTAACTTTAGCATAGATTTTGAGCACAGCTCAACTCTTACTCAAGATGAAAATATACTGACTGAAGTAAAGTCCTGTCATTGTAATGACTGTGGGAAAGACTTCAGTCATATCACAGACTTCAATGACCATCAGAGGATCCACACCAGAGAGAACCCCTCTGATTGCGAGCAGGCTGTGTCTCATCCTGGAGAGAAGCCCTATCGATGTAATATATGTGGCAAAGCTTTCAAAAGGAGTACAAGTTTTATAGAGCACCATAGAATACACACTGGAGAGAAGCCCTATGAATGTAATGAATGTGGGGAGGCGTTCAGTCGACGCTCATCACTTACCCAGCATGAGAGAACCCACACAGGAGAGAAACCCTATGAATGTATTGACTGTGGAAAAGCCTTCAGTCAAAGTTCGTCCCTTATTCAGCATGAGAGAACTCATACTGGAGAGAAGCCCTACGAATGTAATGAATGTGGGCGCGCCTTTCGAAAGAAAACCAACCTGCATGATCATCAGCGAATTCATACTGGAGAAAAACCTTATGCTTGTAAGGAATGTGGGAAAAACTTCAGTAGGAGCTCAGCTCTTACTAAGCATCAGAGAATTCATGCACGAAATAAACTGTAAACTTTAAAATTAAGGAATGTATAGAAAGCTTTTAAAATACTTTCCAATTCAGTATCAGAGGATTCTTACTGGAGAGTCTAAGAATGTAATTATGTGTGTGTGTGTATGCTGTATGTGGGAAAAAATTACGCCATTAGACAACTTTTTAAATCAACATCTGATATCTAATTGCTTTGTAAAAGATGATAAACATCTGTAGCCATTTGGGAATGATGTGAAAATATATTGGGCTTTATCAAAGCTTTTGAATGAGTACAGGAGATCAGCAGGTTTTTATAGGTTGATGTAATCCCCATTGTTTACATCCTTTAAAAAAAAAGAAAAAAGCAATGACCAAAAGTCATTTTAAACATGGATGGTTACATTCAACTGGAACTCTTACATGGAATTTGAAACCATGAAAACCATTTTCACCTCCAAGAATTCACCATTCAAAGAATTAGATCAACTAGTCAACCACTTTGGTGTACTAATGAAGAGGACTGAAAGTCCAAGCATGATAAGCTATAATGGCAAAACTGGGTGGAAATGCCAGTTTCTTAGTTCTTTGACCCTATTCCATTGCTACTGAAAATATATTTGGATACCCAGAGGGCTTTATAATAAAATTTACAATAGATACATAAGCATATAATGAGCATCCATGTGTTGAACACTCTGGAATGCCTAAAAGCAGTAAGATATATGCAGATTTGTTACAAACTTACTTAAGGCAACTTATTGGAAGCTTACCAACCAAAAGATCAACAGAAAGAGAAGAAAGGTGAACTAATGACTCTTTCCCAGCTATAATACCTTCAACTAACATGTCAGTTGTTTTAGAACTATTAAATTATTTTATTTTTTTAATTTAATACTGTTCATTTAACTTCAAAAACATCTCAGCATTCTAAACATACAAAAAAATAACAGGATGTTGCAAATTGTGTTTGTACAGAGGCCCTTGAACTTTCATTGATGCAGTAGTTCTTTTGCTTGGCTGTCAATGACAAGTTCTAGTTTGTTTAGAACAAAGTTTGAAATCTGCAGCACTTAACTAAAAGGAAAACGCCAAACACTTCTCATGGCAGCTGACCCCACCCCCTTCGCCACAACTAAGTGTGAGCAGAATGCCTTGTCACTATATACAAAAACAAGACAACCTGAAGCTGAATGGATGCCCACTGCAGTATCAACAGGTCCAGCCTCACAGTGCACACAGCGCTACAAGCCCCTCCAAAAGGCATCTTCCCTCCCCCATTCTCCAGCCACATAAGGAGCATCAAGAGTTTGCCTCAGTTGTTGTCCTTTACAAACTATACGTAAGTACAGTTGACAACTCAGGATTTCTAGCCAGTAACCATATAGCAGCAAACTGCACAGATTGAGGAGAACATGAGAGTGCCTTTTCATTTTTAAAATGCTTGGAAATATGTACAACTTTGATAGTTTCACGGCGCTCCAAACACTCATGGCCACTTCATGTAAAGCACTGACGCTTTGAGAGACTACATGGTGATCGTGATCAAGTTCTGAAGTTAAACCTAACGAGGGCAGCAGACACTGCTCAAATGAGAGGTGTGTCAGTCACATGCTCCCTACTCTAAGGTATTCACCAGGAGACAGGTGCAGTTTTTTTTATTCATTAACTTCCTCCTCTTCATCTTCCTCTTCCACATTTTTCCAGGCAACTTTGATAGGACCCATCAAACTTCCCTTTGGACTTAGAGTCAGCCACATCCTTCTTGTATTCTCCTTCAGCTTGGCTGCCTTGCTGATGCACGGCTGCTTTTCACTGTCACTTAGGATATTCCCTCTCACCAAGCTTCTTGGCTACATCTCCATTAGAGATGCCAGAGTTTGTGGATTTGATCTTGGGACGAAATTCAGAGCAAAGTAAGAAAAAACCAGATGGGAGTCTTTCGGGAGCATTAGGGTCCTCCTTCTTGCCTCCTTTAGGTGGTCCGTAATCTTTCAGTGCTCTATCATAGCGCACTCTATCCACCCCATCAAATTTGGATTTCTCCTTGCTGGACATTGTCTTCCACCTCTTGGAACACTTCTTGGAAAACTCTGCAAAATTGACAGGGACCTCTGGGTTTTTCTTCTTGTGCTCTTCTCTGCAAGTCTGCACAAAGAAGGCATAGGCAGACATCTTGCCCTTTAGCTTCTTGGAGTCACCTTTAGCCATCCTGAATTCACTCAGTACTTCTCACTACCTGGCTGGGGATCCACACTCGAGGTGGAGACCCGCATATTTCCACGCCTAGGCAGTGCATACTCGACTCCGCTCATTCCTGTGCTTGGCAGACAAGACGTCTGCATGTGTGCTTGCTTGCATCAAGGAAAGAGCGGCCCAGCTAGCTGGAAGGGGGAACACGGAGTCTGGCCAGAGTAGCAGGAAAAATGATGAGAAAATTACTGTGCTTTTCATAGCATGCCCATGAGAAAGTATTGCCCAGACTTCTCATGTCAGGTAAATGGGAAAGCAACATGAAGCTAAGAGGGAAGTTTATGATTGCTTAAGTTTTTACTAGAGAAGTATAAATGCAATTATCCATTGCTCTAAATTCTTTTACTCCATTTATAGAAGTAGCATGCTTGGCTTATTTATGTGCAAAGAAATATTTTGCTTTCAATAAATAAAACTGTCTAAGGTTAGTGGAAAAAAAACATTTTGCCTCTTTAAAAAACCTTTTAGCTCTGTGGTATTTTGCCATTGGCAAACCATGAGTTCCTAGTTCCTTCCATAGTCTGCCCTGAATGACTTTCCAGAACCTTTTTTTGTTTCATTAACACCAACAGTGAAGACCAATTTGGGAACAACTGAACATTGATCTTTTTACACCTCGTGTACTCCCTAAGGTCAGCCAGTTTTCTCAGCCCTGGCTGATGAGCTCCAGGGAGGGACTATATGCATAGTGTTGATGGTGAGCCTTTCTTGTTGGCTTCTCTGCATATCAGAAGCAGAATCCCTTGCCTTCTTAGCCTAGATGATATGAGGTAACTCTCAATTCTTCAAATGCTTTTTTAAAAATATTTTCATTTGCTTATTTTCAAGAAGAGAGACATAGAATGGGCATGCCAGAGCCTCCAGCGACTTCAGATGAACTCCAGGTGCATGCACCATTTTGTGCATCTGGCTTTATATGGGAAGTCGGGTTGTTAGGCTTTGCAGGCAAGTGCCTTAACTGCTGAGCAATCTTTCCAGCCTCATTCATCTTGTTTGTGCAGGGATGAACATTCATGGGAGCTGAACTGTGTGGTATGTTCATGCGAGTCTGTTACTTGTGAATCAAGATGAGTGCAGTATTTCATAGCTCATAGGCACTTCCAAGGTGTTAGCCATTCAGAGAAACCTTGTTAATGGCCTCATGGTTAGCACACATATGCTTCTATGGTGTAATAGAATTTGACAGTGGGCAATTCTATTTAGATTCCATTCTAGCCAATGGTCATTTTACCTGTCCGCAACTTGCTGCTGAATGTTGGGGGATTCCTACTTTGGACTATTTGAAAGAAATGGCATGAACTGTGACCAACTGAGTGCTTCCCACTGTTATTTAAATTAATAAAAATAGTTCCAGAAGACCCAAAAGCTATCACTGATTTGTGTGTGAAGTTTGGCCTAGATCCAGCCACAACTCTCCATATCTCAGCACATTTTCATGGTCAGGAAGCCCAAAACATATGTCTAATTGAACAGAGGGCTTTCTTAGCATGAGAAGTTGTGCACCGTGCACTTATGAATGTCAAATCTTTTATTTATTTTTTATTTATTTGCAAGGAGAAAGAGAATGAGAAAGGGTGTGCCAGGGCCTCCTACCACTGCTGACAAATTCCAGATGTGTGTACCACTTTGCACAACTATGAATGCCAAATCTTTTAGGACTACATGGAATATATCCATGTTAACATCATTGTAGACTTTCAATAAATAGCCTTCTGGTTTGAATGGCAGTCAGTCTGTTTCAGTTTTCAGAACCTGCTAAGATTAAAGGATAACATCAAGAAAGACAGATTAGCTGATTAGTTCTTCACAGCTAGGTAAACTATAAATCACTAATCATTACTACTATGTTCACTGTGTGAAAGACCATTGTTGGACTGAGGAGGTGGCTCAGTGGGTAAAGTGCTTGCCATGCAAGCATGAGGACCTGAGTTCAGATCCCCAGCACCCACGAAAAACCCAGGCATAGTGATGATGGGTGCTTCTAATCCCAGGTTGGGGAAGTGGAGGCATGAGGATCCCTAGGGTTTGCTAGCTAGCTAGTCTAGCTGAATTAGTTCTAGATTCTGTAGGAGACCCAAAAGAAGGTGGATGGCTGGTTGGGGGTGACTATATAAAACACTTGGTGTGTAAGCATGAGTCCCTGAGTTTGGGTCTCCAGCACCCATGCAAAGGCTGGACGCTGTACACCTATGGCAAGATGGGAGGTGGAGGCAGGAGGATTTCCTGGGGCCTGGCTTAATTTCTTGAGCTGTCTGAGAGATGAAGAGTTCCTTTGATCAATCTAGCAATCCCTCCCTTCCTTGTTGAGGCAGAGTCTCCCTCTAGTCCAAGCTGACCTGGAACTGAGCCATGTTGTATTTGAGGAGCTTCATATAACTCTGTCTTTTGGGGATGAAGGGACACAATGACAAGTTAGGTTGGAAGCTGAATAGCAATAAAGTACTGAAGGACATGCGAGTGGTTTTCCCATTTTGGTAAATTCAGTACAACTCACCCACTACTTGCACACTTCAATGTTGTTACTTACATTTCTCCTATAGTACATCAATAAAATCATGTATATAGTACATAAAGTCTTGTATTATATTTTTTAAAATATTCTATTTATGTATTTGCAAGCAAAGAGTGATAGAAGAAAGATATACAGAGAGAATGGGCGCACCAGGGCCTCCACCCTAGGCAAACAAACTCCAGATGCATGCACCACTTTGTACATCTGGCTTTATGTGGGTGTTGGAAAATCAAACCTGGGTTCTTAGGCTTTGCAGGCAAGTGCCTTAACTGCTGAGCCATCTCTCCAGCCCTTTTATTATACTTTTTTTCCCAGGTAGGGTCTCACTCTAGCCCAGGCTGACCTGGAATTCACTATGTAGTCTCAGGCTGGTCTTAAACTCAGCAATCTTCCTACCTCTACCTCATGGGTGCTTGGGAAGTGTGACAGAGATGTCCCAGTGATGAACACTCCACTGTCATTTCTTCTCAGCACTATGAGATGTCTTTTGAGTTATCCCAGTGGTCACCGCCATCTGAAAAAGAGAAGTTCTCAGGCCAAGAGTAAGAGTAGCATTATCATGTGCATATGCTCATTTTTTTTAAAAAAGTACTTATATAGGAGTTTAGCCAGACAGCAGTAGGTGTTACTCCCCTAGGGTCATGACCTCCCCTGTTGGGCATTGCTTGTTGGTATTGCTAAATGGGACACAGAGGACAAAGGGTTAACAATGTTTGAACAGGTTTGAAACCCCGGTAATCTGGTAGGCATTTCGCCAGCTCCATCGTCAACCCTAAAACTTCCGACCCCCCCCTAAGCAAGCCACAGGAACCCAGCGTTCTCACCTCAGCATGACTGGCAGTGGGTGTCAGACCCAAGTAACAAATTTCTCTGTAACCATCCCCACGGACCGTGGCTAGAATCACGTATTTCCCACCACTCAGGCACCCCAATTAAACAAATTAGGTATTCACAGGTTGTCTGCACCCTTGCAGAATGCCAACTCCCCACCCTGCCTGACCAATCCCCTTGCCCTCCCCGCTCCTCATCCTCCTGGCTTCTTTTCTCTATAAATGTAAGCGCTCCCCATTCAATAAATGACACGTGGATACATGATACACATCTGCTCGCGTCTGTGTCCCGAGAACGTCCTGTCATATCTCGCCGGCCACACCCTGCGCCCACCCCCAGCTCTGTGGAACCGTCTTGAGACAGCGAAGCAGCAGCCTGTGGTGGCAGCTTCCAACCGATTTCTCTGTGTGGCGGCTGACGGCGCCCCTGGAGGAGAACAACACTCCTCCACTACAGGGTTTTTACTAGGTCTTCAGAACCAGGCATGCTTTCCCTCCCGTGGAGCAGGCCACCAGTCCAGTTAGATAGCAATTGATTTCCCCCACAATAGACATGCCACTATTGCCCCAGTTGACACATTTGGCCTGGCTGGCCAGTTTAAGGCTTGCAAGGTCCACTGCTGTTCACCACTATTGATGACTTCTGTCTCCCACAGGGCTGCATGCAGCCATAGCTTTTACCAGATTTCTGTCAGCTGGTTAACAGGAAGGAGGTTTCCAGCTCAACTGCAGCTTGATTCCTCAGTGACCTGCAGTCCAAGCATAAGTGGTTCCCAGCATTAGGGTCTTACCATCTTATTCTGGTGGGCAACTAAGAACCTTGACAATGGCCTGTAGGTTTTTTTGGGTGGGGGGTGCTCAGGATCCTCTCTGGTCAACAACTCACTGGAAGGTATCCCATCCCAGCACTGAGGTTTTTCTAGTAACAATCTATGGTTACTGTCTGTGCCATGATATGAGGTTATATGGTTTTCTGGGCCCGAGTTACCTCACTTAGTGTGATCCTTTCCAGATTCATCCATTTCCCTGCACATTTCATAAGCAAATAACTTCTGAGAATATTGCTGTGAGATGCTTTTTAAAATTCCTGACTTGCAACTGCCCTGAAGTTAATCCTAAAACCATGTAATCCACCTGCTTAAAGCAATGTGGCCAGGTTTCCTCTGCCTCCGTGTACCTTTGGCCTGAACAGCCCAGGTAACCAATACTGACAAGGAACATTTAGAGATGCTGACTGATCTTGAGCTCCGCTCTTTGCCTAATTTCCTCAGTGGCCTGGTTAGACTATGGATCTCGATCAAGTGTGCATGTATGAGAAGGGCTGACCATAGTGTTGAAGACAGTGTGATCAGTAATGAATTGCCCACCGAACTTCCACAGATCTGTTGAAGACATAGGTGGGCTGGAGTAATTCCGTTTGTGAATGCAGTTTGCATGTGTTCTGGCCACATCCCTAAATCCCTTCCTTCAACAAATGTTTAAGGATTACCCAAAGTCAGAAGTTCCTTGCCCTTTGCCCATGTGATGTTCAGCTTGTTCACATCTGACTGAACCAACGAGTACCTGTCAGCTAAGCTACAGCTGTAGAATATCAGAGCAGCGTGACAGCAGATGAAAAGGGTTCACCCTTGGTTAAACGACTCCAAGGGTCAGTTCTCTCTCCTCCTCTCAGGCTCTGCTATAAGCAGGTACCCAACTTGGGAAAATGACCCTAAAGGCCAGTCTCCTTTCCCTTGGGTTCTGCTCCTATAAGTAGCTATCCCACTCTTTGGTGAACGACCCCAAGGGTTGCTTTCTATAACTCTAGGGCTGTGCTCCCCCAACTGAATAAAAAGAAAGGGAGGAAACCCTTTGCATTTTCAGAGACAAAAATAAATTCATGACTACATACATAATGAAACAATAGAAAGAGGCAGATAAATGTTTTAAACTCTTTGACAGCTTCCATAAGTATAGACAATAGACCATGATAATCCTCACCCCACCCCCATCTTCCCTCCCTGGAATCCCCCCTCCACTGAATCCCTTCTTCTTTCCCATTAGTCTCTCTTCTATTTTGATGTCATCATCTTTTCCTCCCATTATGAAGGTCTTGTGTAGGAAGTGTCAGACACTGTGAGGTCATGAATGTCAAGGCCATTTTGTGTCTGGAAGCTTGCATTGTAAACAGCCCTACCCTTCTGATTTCACCTAAAAACATTTGGGGGAAGCGGTCAAGGAACTCCACCCTTAACATGACCCAGCCCATCTGAACACTAGCTGCTGTCTAGTTCCTAGGACCTGCTATGTCCAAGAGTAGGTCTACATCTTCTGTAGATTCCAGAACTTCCCAGTATGATGCTGATACTGCTGGTTCAGGGATCACACTTCGAGAACTGCAAGTCTAGGCCATCAGAAAAACTACATTTTATGCTAACTTAAAAATAGCTAGGAGGGGTGGTACACACCGTCAATCCCAGCACTCAGGAGGCAGAGGTAGGAGGATCACCGTGAGTTCAAGGCCACCCTGAGACTACAGAGTGAATTCCAGGTCAGCCTGGACTAGAGTGAGACTCTCTCTCTCTCTCTCTCTCTCTCTCTCTCTCTCTCTCTCTCTCTCTCTCTCTCTCTCTCTCTCTCACACACACACACACACACACACACATAGGGGAAGTGGAGGAAAAGGATGTAAGTCTTACCAGACAGGGACCTGAGAGGAACAACCAAGAAGAAAATCCTTGCCCACCGGGCACACCCCTCTAGTAATTTATTGGGGTGGGCTTCTGGGAGAGAGCTGATTGGTCTGGACCAACGGGCAGACAGTGTGCTAGATTGGGGAGGCAGTAGGGGGCACTGTTTGCTGAGGAATGAACCCATCAAACCCTGAATTCTAGTTCTGACGAAGCAGGTGGTGTGACATCTCTGTCACCTCTTTGGGCCCTCCCCTAGTTTAAGACAGATTTTTAAAAAGGATTACGGGACTGGAGAGATGGTTCAGTGGTTAAGGTGCTGGCCTGTAAAGCATACCAACCCAGATTTGATTCCCCAGTGCCCACATAAATCCAGATGCACAAAGTGGCACATGCATCTGGAGTTCATTTGCAGTGGCAGGGGGCCCTGGCACACCCATTCTATCTGTTTCTCTTCTCTACATTTCTCTCTGCTTGCAAATAAATAAATATTTTTGAAAAGAACTATTGCTCCCTATTTCTCCCTCAATCTAACACTTCCTCCAGTTAAGTCAAACTTTTAGCTAGTTTTTGCTTTATGTCCTTTCTCCAAATATATCCAGACAATATTACACAGAGGATGTAGTTAAAAAAAATAGCAAAGATAATGGGGATGATAAAGTCTTCTGTTTGTTTTGTTCGGATCTTGTTTGCCCTGTCACAACTTGGGGTCTGCTCCTTACCAGGCTTGGAGCCGGGAGAGCTGTCACCAGTGGCCATTACACAGAGTCCTTTGAAAGACACACTGAATCCCCAGAGCCCTCCTCTGCACACAGGAATTTTAATCCATTCCCAAGAAAGCTGCTCCTCTTCTGAATTTCCCAGGAGAATGGCATCCTCGATTTTCTTGAAAGTACCTGTTTTCAGCCAAGCCTTAAATTAGGACTTAGTGGTGTGCTACATCTGCTGACAAGTTACAATGAAATGATTATATTCACTCGGGCGGCCCGTGTCCCTCCCCAGAAGTGGTCAGTCCTCACATTGGCGTCTATTTCTCCCTGATGCTTTGGTCCCGTTCTCTGTGTTGTGGGTCCTATTTTCAGAAATGTGATTTGTAAAGAGATATAAGTTTGCTTTCTGTGTTTTTTTTTTTTTCATTTCAATAGCATTGTTTTTGTCCTTCCCTCTTTCTGCTTGCTCAGGTCTTCTCTCTCTGAGCCATGAGGGCCCAGCACCTTCTGGGTGCTCGGTGGACATTGACCAACAGAACCAATGGACAACCCAAGGTACTTCAGTGGTTTTCCTGTCCTTGCTCAATACTGTTTGTTCTCAGAGTGACCTGAGGCAAATTCCTCAACTGTTAAGTGGACATATTAATCCATTCACATCTATCACACGCGGCTGAAGTGGGTTTAAGTAGCACTATGGATGTGACCCGCTATTATTTTGTTATTATTGCCATCATCACAGTAGCAGGTGGACTGGAGTGGACACAACCTGGGACCTGGAACTGGAGGGGGGTGACACCAGCCATGCAACCTGCCCACACTGCCTCCCCTCTCCCAGCCTCAGTCTGTGGAAGAGCAGCTACCACAGCCCCGCCTGAGAGGGTGATATCTGTGCAGACCTAGGGCTGTAGCTCAGTTGGTAGAGTGCCTTCCTGACATGGGTGAAGCCCTGGGTTCAATCCCCAGCACCACATAACCCTTCATGTGGAGCCAGACGTGGTGGTGCACTCCTTTAATCCCAGCACTCGGGAGGCAGAGGTAGGAGGATCGCTGTGAGTTCAAGGCCACCCTGAGACTACAGAGTGAGTTCCAGGTCAGCCTGGGCTAGAGCGAGAGAGACCCTACCTCGGAAAACAAACAGACAAACCAACAACCCTTCATGTGATGGTAACACGCCTGTAACCCTCGTGTTTGAGAGCTCCGGGCTGACCCAGGCTCTGCAGGCTCTCGCCCTGCGCCGGGGCTGTGTGCCTCCAGGTGGCCACCAGAGGGCGGCGGCGAGCCGCGAGCTCGATCCGACAGCGGGAGTCAGAAATCCACGGTGCCTCTGAGCAAACGGAGCAAAGCAATCGGTTTTGCTTACGACTAATTATTTAGAAATTTGATTTATTTGTAAGCAGAAGAGAGATGGAGAATGGGTGCACCAGGGCCTCCAGCCGCTGCCAAGGAATTCCAGATGCGTGCACCACTTTGTGCACCTGGCTTTACTTAGGAACTGGGGAACCTAACCTGGGTCCTTAGGCTTTGCAAGCAAGTGCTTCAACCGCTGAGCCATCTCTCCAGCCTCTAGAAAATTTTTAACATTATTTTTTGTAAGCAGAGAAAGTAAATGATTATGCCAGGGTCTCTTGCCACTTTGTGCATCTGGCTTTACCCAGGTACTGGGGATTTGAACCCTGGCCCCAGGCTTTGCAAGCAAGCGCCTTGAACCACTTGACCCTACGTTGAAATTTTTCACACCTACAGAAAGGTTTTAAAATTGAATAGTGAACAAACACCTTTGTACCTTTCATCTGGATTCACCAGCCACCAACCTTTTTGTTTGGTTGGTTGATTTTGGTTTTTTTTGAAGTAGGATCTTACTCTAGCCCAGGCTGACCTGGAATTCACTATGTAGTCTCAGGGTGGCCTTGAATTCACTGTGATCCTCCTACCTCTGCCTCCCGAGTGCTGGGATTAAAGGTGTGAGCCACCATGCCCAGTTGCTTTTTTTTTTTTTTAATAGACTTTTTCACACTATAGCCTCGGCTGGCCTCCACTTTACGATCCTCCTGCCTGAGCCTCCCCGTGCTAGGATTACATGTATGCACTTATTTATTCTGTGATACTTTGGGTAATAATACTGCATAGGCCATATGACCTGTTTCTTACTCTCAGGAGGCAACACTGAGCGTCATCATGGGGTCATCTGTGAGTTTCCTCCACCTCCCACTCCACAAGAAGCAGCCAGTTAAATCCAGGATGTCAGACAAATGGTTCCATTTCTCCAGCAAATCCATAATAATAACACTGGCCTCCCTGGTGCCTTTCCTAAAAGCTAGGCCCATTTCTGCCACAGAACCATTGGGTATTTTCTGGATCTGGAATATTCTTCCCATGACATGTGTGTTTTCCTCATCTTTATCAGCTTTTCAGCAAAGCCTTTATTGACTACCCTTCCTCCATTGCCATGCATAGAAATTATCTATCACCTTTTAGCTGAGAGTGGTGGTCCACACCTTTAAGCCCAGCACTTGGGAGGCAGAGGTAGGAGGTAAATTTGAGGCTAGCTTGAGACTACATAGTGAATTCCAGGTCAGCCTGGGCTAGAGTGAGACCCTACCTCAAAAAACCAAAAAAAAAAGTCACCTTTAGAAAATTTTTATTTGGACTGCAGATATGGTTCAGTGGTTAGCACTTGCCTACAGAGCCTAACGATCCATGTCATATCATTTACTTATTATATTGCCATCTGTCTCATTTCAATCCCATAAGAACAAGAGTCTTTCTCTCAATTCAGTGCATTTCCACATGTCATACAAAACTTGACACATATTTGTAGAATGAATGAATTTGTCTAGTATTGCATCACAAATTGCCCAAAAGCTTAGCAACTTAAACTACAAAGAGTCACTTCTCTCGTGTGGTTGCTGCAGATTTGGGTGGCTCAGGGTCAGGCCTCCCAAGAGGCTGCTGCAATCTAGCTGTGGCCAGAGCTCTGGCCATCTGCAGGGCTGCAGACCCCACTTCCAGGTTTACTCATGATTGTGGGCAGACTGACAGACTTTACTGCTGTTGTCTGGAGCGTTCTTAGGCATATGCTTCTTTCCACAAAGCTGTCTCTTGCCATAGTGGCTGCAGTGATGAGAGAGAGAAAGAGAGAGAGGTCACACTCTTTTCATTGCCTGATCACAATATGATTTACCTATCTGTGACAGAGATTATAATGTCCTTTCCTTCAAAGATGTCCTTGACCTAATCCCCACAACCTGTGAAATACGTGACCTTCATGGCAAAAAGCATCTGCGGGTGTGAACTGACCTGGTGAAGCGTTTGAAATAGAAGGTATTCTGGATTTCACAGTGGAGTCACGGGGACTCTGCTGAGGACAGAGGAAGGCCAGGAGCATCAGTGATCAGAGGGGAAATGGGAGGATGGGAACAAAACTTGGGGCGATGCACTTTGAAGATGGAGAAGGGAATACGAGTTAATGAACAAGCAGCCTCTGGAAGCTGACAAGCCAGGAAACAGATTCTTTTCTGGAGCCTTCAGAAGGAGCATAACCTTCTGGAGACATAGCTCACAGATGGAGTGTTTGCCTAACATGTTAGAATGAGCAAGGCCCTGGCTTTCAGCTTCAGCACTACAGTAATAATGAAAATGAGGCTGGAGAGATGGCTCAGGGATTTAAAGCACTTGCTTGCAAAGCCTGATGACCTGGGTTCAATTCCCCAGTGCACAAAGTGGCACATGTGTCTGGAGTTCATTTGCAGTGGCAGAAGGCCCTGGTATGTCTATTCTCTCTCTCTTTCTCTCTCAAATAAATAAATTTTAAAAATAATAATAACAAAAAAGTGTGGTATTTTGGTTGTGGAATGTCTCCATAGACTCATGGTGGCTAGTTGGTGATGCTGTCTGGGAAGTTTCTGGAGTGTTAAGAAGTGGAGCCTTGCTGGTGGAAGTGTGTCCCTGGGAGTGGGCCTTGAGGTGTTATGTCCACCCTGCTGGCTGTTCTTGAGCTTTCCTGCTTCCTCCCTGCTGATGTGAATATGTGATGCCATCTATCACCTGCCCCTGCCATGCCTTCCCACCATTATAGACTTCCCCTCAAAAGTCCAAGCTGAAATAAGCCCTATCCTGATGCTACTGCTACAGAGGAAAGGAAAGAGGAAGGAGGGAGGGAATGAGTGAAGGAGCACATAGCTAACACCTTGATTGTGAACAGTAAAAGTCACTTAGATAAATGAACCCCAGCTCTGAAAAATATTCATCCTGTGTTGTTTTAAGTCACTGGGTAGGTGGAATGTCTGGCTCCATAGACTGCCATGTCTTATTAAAACCGAGCTTGCATCTTGAGCCCCCTGCAGGCAGACCCCTGCTCCAGGGGCCTGTCACCTAGTCCAGCCCTAGCAGGTGTGTGGAAAGCAGTTTGAACTTTGGTGGTTTGGGTGCTGGCTGGTGGTGTCTCTCTCTATGACCTATGGAAGTGAGCCATGGTGTTTGTCCATCAATGAGAAGCTGACTGCAACAGCCTCCAGAGTTGTGGTAATCTGTTTCAGCAGTGATAAGAAAGGAGCATTCCGACGCCTCTGTACCATGCCAACGCTTCTATACCATGCCAACGCCTCTATAACATGCCTTATTAATCAGAACTGAGTTAGAAGCCCGGGCCACATCCATACAGTTAATGCCAGGAGACACAGCATTTTAGAAGCTACCTATCACAATGACCAATGTGAACCTCGCCTTACAGGTATGTAAACTGAGGACTCCGAGGAGTAAAATAACTTCCCTGAGGTTATATAGCTAATTATGGTGAAGTAAATTCTAACTGACACTCTGAATAAACTCTAAACTCTTAGCAAATAGCTGTGGAGATCCATGGGATCTGGGCTTTTCTTCCCTCCCTAATCTTAAATATACCAAGCTTATTGGAAACTCAGTACCTTTCTTTGTGTGTGTGTGTGTGTGTGTGTGTGTGTGTGTGTGTTCAGCGTGGGGTGTCTTCCTCAATCCCTCTCCACTGTTGTTTTTTTTTTTTTTTTGAGGTAGGGTCTCCCTCTCTCCCTTTATTTTTATTAAGATAAGGATCCCTCAGGGATCCAGAGCACATGGATTCATGTAGACAAGCTAACCAGCAATCCCAGAGATCTCCCAGCACTGGGACTGCAGATGTGGGCAGCTGTGCCCAGCTTCTACGTGGGGACAGAGACTCTGAACTCAGGTCCTCATGTCTGCACGGCAAACACTTTCACCAACTGAGCCCTCTCCCAGCTCCTTCCTTTTATTAATTTAATTTTGGAGACAAAGCCTCACTGTGTAACCCAGGCTGGCCTTGAACTTGAGGCAATCCTCCTACCTCAGCCTCCTGCACGCCAGGATTAGAAGCGGGCTCCACCACACCTGGCTCCACATCAGCACCTTCTTCCCTTCCCTGGCCGGTCTCCTCATCCTTCGGGTCTCCCTCCCTAACCACCACTTACAAACACAGTGACTGTTCACCCCATTCCATCTTATCTCATTGTTTTCCACTAATCTCTGTCCCCACTACTCCCTTCCCTTATGAGGGAGGACAGAAGCTCTCCCTGCTTTGTTCACTGCTGTGTCACCAGTCCTGGCACTCAGTAGGTGTTCAATTAGTAGTATTTGCTAGATGAATAAATGCCTTCGGAGGGAGGTGAAAGAGTTAAACGCAAACCATTCAACTCGGTTCTCTGGGTATCTTGAAATAACAGTTCATACCTGGCAGAGCTTATGAGGATTAAAGGAGATAAAGCAGTGACAAGGCCTAGAGTCACCGGAGTTTCTGTTCTGGAACATTCACAAGACACTGCTCTGAGAGTCCTTTGTCTCTTGGGCCTCCTTCCTCAGGCTGTCAGGAGGGCTGAGTAAGCTGCCAGGACACTGTTTGGGTAATAACTGACTCTTTTCTCCCCAAGCTAGTTCTGCTGGCCCCCAGTGCTCCTGCCGCAGGCAAACACCCTCAGCCAGAAACTGCAGCTCTCTGAACTCAGTGCAGGTCATGCTGATTTAATGAGGGTGTGTCAGGCAGAGAGAGGGACGCTGGATTCTTGGGATCCTGGCCGAGGAAACTGTTTTCTCAACCTCTGTCTTTGTGTGTGCTCAGCCACATGCACTAGTGTGGTGAAGACTTGGATGGAAAGGGTTACATTATCTATTTCCAGCTCACTGTGGCTGACTTCAAAGTCACTGCAGTCTCAAGTTTTTGGCGACCCTTCTGTCTCGACTTCCCCGATACTGGGATCAAGATCTACTCCACCATGCTTGCCTCATTCTTTTTTTTTTTATTTTACATATTTTTATTTATTTATTTGCAAGCAGAGAGAGAAAGAAGAGAGACAGAGAATGGGTGCAGTAGGGCCTCCAGCCATAGCAAATGAACTGCAGATGCATTTGCCACTTTGCGCATCTGGCTTCATGTGGGCACTAGGGAATCAAACCTGGCTCATTAAATTTTGCAGGTGTGATGGTTTGATCCAGGGGTCCTCCATGAACGTATGTGTTCTGAATGCTTGATCCCCAGCTGATGGCAATTTTGGAATCTTGTTGGAGGTGTGTTGAGGGTGGGTTTTTGGATGTTATAGCCAGCTTCCCCGTGCCAGCTTTTGGCACACTCTCCTGTTGCTGTTGTCTTACCTGATGTTGGTCAGGGGGCGATGTCCACCCTCTGCTCATGCCGTTGTTTCTCCTGCCATGATTGAGTCTCCCCTCAAGTCTGTAAGCCGAAATAAACCCATTCCTCCCATCAGCTGCCTTTGGTTGGGTTTTTTGTCATAGCAACGAGAAAGCTGACTACACCGAGGCAAGTGCCTTAACCACTGAACCATCTCTCCAGCCCTGTTTGGTTTTGAAACACGATCTCACATATCCCAGGCTAGCCTCGAACTTGCCATACGGCTGAGGATGGCTTTGAATTCCTGATTCTCCTTACAGCAGTGCTAATGTGTGGCCACCTTCCGAGTGAGTGCTGGGATTACAATGGGGCACCTCTGTGTCCAGCACCACGGACCTTCACTCACAGAGAGTGCTGCTCTCCTGGCTGGTGCGCGCTGTCTGGAGTGGTCGTGGTTGAACATGTCTCGAGCTGTGGTTGCAGGAGTCCTTTGATATTGTTGAAGTGTCCTTAGAGTGACTACGAAGCGTCCAAACCAGCAGGCATAGGAAGGATCTGTCAAACGGACAGCTCTTGTCGGTTTTAACCATTCCCAGAAAACATTAAAAGGGTGTTTACAATAATTACTTAATAGCAGTTCAACATAGAACTAATAATTTTAAGGGAATTTAATAGTAGTTAGCAATGCTTAGCTCCTGCCCCACAGCCCCAGAATGACATAAGTCCCTCTGACCTGTCTTATCACATAGATCAGACTCTTTTCTTCCTGTGACAGTCAGCATACCAAATGGCTGTCACACTTTTGAGTTCTCTCTGATGGGTTGAATGCTTGAGACCCTGAAAAACTCAAGTATCAAAGCAAGCCTTCAGGAGGTGATTAAGTTCAGATAAATTCATAAGAGTGAAACCCCATGATGAGATTTGTGCCTTTTTTTCTCATGTAGCCCAGGCTGGCCCAGGTGCTAGGATTACAGACAGGTGCCATCATGCCTGGCTGTGGGTTTGTACCTTTATAAGAGGCTAAGCCAGACATGGTGGCACATAACTTTAATCCCAGACTCAGGAGGCAGAGTTAAGAGAATTGTCATGAATTCAAGGCCACCCTGAGACTACGTAGTGAATTCCAAGTCAGCCTGGGGTAGAGCAAGGCCCTACCTCGAGAAACCAAGAGAAAGAGAGAGAGAGAGAGACAGAGAGACAGACAGAGAGAGACCATGATGCCAGAGCTCACTCTGTGTGCATACCAAGAAAAGGTCACATGAACACACAAGTCATCCACAAGTCTGGAGAAGAAGCCTTGGGGTGAAACCTACCTCACTGATCTTGAACTTCCCAGCCTTCAGAATGATGAGACTAAATTCTGTATTGTAGGCACCTGGTCAGTGACACTGTGTTTTGGCAGCCCAAGTAGACTAAGCAACCCTGCTATACTGAATACAGTGGCCTTTTCTTTTTCTTTTTGTAAAAAATATTTTATTTATTTGTAAGGAGAGAGAGAGAGAGAGAGAGAGAGAGAGAGAGAGAGAGAGAGAGAGAGAGAGAGAATGGACACACCAGGGCCTTTAGCCACTGCAAACGAAATCCAGACGCATATGGCTTCACGTGGGTACTGGGGAATTGAACACAGGTCCTTCTGCTTTGCAGGTGAACACCTTAACTGCTAAGCCATCTTTCCAGCCCCATAGTTGCCTTTTCTATCAGAGATAGTGGTATGTGATTTACAAGGCTAGGTGATTAATGACAGCCCACTCTGGGGAAAGCCAACTGCCATGTCTTCAGGACACTCAGCAGCCCCGTGAGAAAGTCTAAGAGGAAGGGAGGCCTCCTGACAACAGTTAACCACGAACTCTGAAGCCCTAGAGACATCTTAACTGCAACCTCATGAGGAAAGCCGAGTCAGACCCATCCAGTCCAGCCCTCCTGAATTCCTGACCCACAGAAACGATGTGAGATAATAAATGTTCATTTGTTAATAAGACATTGAGTTTGGGGATAGTTATTACATGGACAACAGGTAACAAATGCATTTACTCAACTGTGCATGTTGAGTAATAACATATACTCAACTGTATAGCATTGTGTGAGAGAGAAAGAGAAAGTGTGTGTGTGTGTGTGCGTGTGTGTGTGTGTTTGGTCCAGAAATCAGTAAAGTTGTACTATGAAGAGCCCTAGAGTAAATATTTTAGGCTTTCGGGCTGTGTGGTCTCCACTGCAACTCAGGTCTGCTATTGTAGCACAAAGGCATAGGAGTAAGTAGCAGTTTAGACATTAAGGACATACAGGAAGAAAGTTGTAGCCTAATAAGAGATTGTGGATGCTAAAATTTGAATTTTGTATAATTTTTTCATACATCACAAAATATGACTTTCCTCCAACAATTTTAGAATGTAAGGAGCTGGGTTTTAGTCAGTAAAGTGTTTGCCATGTGAAGGGTGAGAACCTAAATTCAATCCCCAGACCCAGATTAGAAAGTCAAGGAGGGCTAGAGAGATGGCTCAGCAGTTAAGGAACGTGGCTGCAAAGCCTAATGACCTGAGTTCAACTCCCCAGTGCCCACATAAGCCAGATGCACAAAGTGGTGCATGCATCTGGAGTTGTTTTTTGCAATGGCTGAAGGCCCTGGCATGCCCATTCTCTCTCTCTCTCTCTCTTTCTCTCTCTCTCTCTCTCTCTCTCTCTCTCTCTCTCTCTCTCTCTCCTTGCAAATAAAAAGCAAAAATACTTTTGTTATTTTATTTTCAGTATTTTTTTAAAAAATACTTTTTTTTAAAGTCAAGGAACTGAGGAGCTTGCTCAAGCTGGAGAATGTGAGTTCGATCCTTAAAATCCACATAAAAAGCCAGAAGCTGTGGAGGCTTCTGTAATCCCAGCATGCTGATGATGCTGATGCTGGTGCCGATGCTGGTGCTGATGATGGTGCTGGTGCTGGTGCTGATGCTGATGCAAAGATGGGAGAGTTTCCCAGGAGCTCGTGGCGAGAGGAGCAAAGAAGAGCAGTGAGAATCCTCAGGTAAGGACCCTGCCTCAAGTGCAGTGGACAGGTGAGCACTGACTGAAAGTTAACCTCTGATCTGACCTCCACATGTGTGCCCTGACGCATGAGCACACATGCACACAAAGTTGATTGTGGTGGTACATGTTGATGATCCGGGTGCTTTAGGAGGCAGAAACAGGATTTCTGGGGTTCTCTGGCCAGCTGATCTGTCCTCCTTGGTGAACTTCAGGCCAATGAGAATGCATCTAAAAAAAAGCTGCATAGCAATCCTGAGGAGTGAAACACACAAACCCACACATGAAAACACCCGTATACATATGCACACAGTCAATAGACACAGAAATCATTCTTACATCATGCGCCAACTTGTAGGGTAACACAGAATGGGTCAAACGACAGAAAACCTTAGTTTGTTGGCACCTGATATATCTAATTATTTTGAGCAGCTTTATTTTTATTTTAAAAAATATTTTATTTATTCATTTGCAAGGAGAGAAAGGTACAGAGAGAGAAAGAGGCCTCTAGCCACTGCAAATAAACTCCAGATGCATGCACCACTTCATGCATCTAGTTTACATGGGTATTGAGGAATTCAACCCGGGGCCTTAGGAACTGGAGGCAAGCACCTTAACCACTAAGTCATCTTTGAGCAGCTTTAAATATATCTTACAAAGTGCATCCCCACTGAGAGTCACAATAGCCTAGGGAACACTCTCAGCTGGAAGGCTCTTGGGATATTTGCCCATGAGTGGAAATTGCTGGGATTCACCAGTGGGACGTGAGAGTTCCTACCCACATGTGCTAATCAGTTCCTGTTTCCACCAGTGTGTGTATTAGTCCCTTCTCTTTGATTTTCCTTCAGTTCCCTGGGAACTAATGCGTTCTGGTCTCTTCTCTGCACCTGGCTCCCACGTGGTTGTTAGGGCTCTAGCAGATGCCTTTAACTACTGAGCCATCTCCCCAGCACACCCATTTTATTTCTTAACAACTTTATTGGAATATAATTCTCATATTTCACAATTTATTTTCCTAACATGCAATTCAGCGGGCTTTTGTATATTCACAGAGTTATGCAGCCTTCACAACAGCAATTTCAGAACATTTTCACCATCTCCAAAAGAAAGAATGTCCTCATTAGCCATCACCTCAGCAACTCCTAATCCACTTTTCAGCTCTATAGACAGGCTTTATTATTCTGGGCATTTTACATAGGTGGTGCCATATAATATGTTCTATCACTTACTATGTTTCAAGGCCTATTTATTTTGTAGCACATATAAAAAGTTGGGGGAGGGTGCCTGGGGAGACAGCTCAGTGGTCAAAGGCATTTGCTTGCAAAGCTTGCTGGCCCAGGCTTGATACCCCATGTAAAGCCAGATACACAAAGTAATACATGTGTCTGGAGTTTGTTTGCAGCAGCAGGAGATCCTGGTGTGCGCATATTCTCTCTCCCCGCTCATCACAAATAAATAAATAAAAAACAGCTATGGTTTTTTGTTTTTTTGGGTTTTTTGTTTGTTTGTTTGTTTGTTTTTTTGAGGTAGGGTCTCACTCTAGTCCAGGCTGACCTGGAATTCACTCTGTAATCTCAGGGTGGCCTTGATCTCACGGCAATCCTCCTACCTCTGCCTCCCGAGTGCTGGGATTAAAGGCGTGCACCACCACTCCCGGCTAACAGCTATATGTTTTTAATCTGGAAGCTGGTCATGGTGGCTCACACCTTAATTTCAGCACTCAGGAGGCTAAGGTAGGAGGATCACTGTGAATTTGAAGCCAGCTTGGACTATAGAGTGAGTTCTAGGTCATCCTGGGCTACAGTGAGACCCTACCTCAAAAAATGTGTATGCATGTGTGTATGTTCTTGTGGTATAAACATGTGCATGCAGATACACTCACATCATGTGTGCGCAGATACACTCACCATGTGTGTGCAGATACACTCACAC
Source organism: Zapus hudsonius (assembly GCA_004024765.1). Lineage (NCBI taxonomy): Eukaryota > Metazoa > Chordata > Mammalia > Rodentia > Dipodidae > Zapus > Zapus hudsonius. The sequence continues at coordinate 27,238 of PVHP010019672.1, forward strand.
CATGTGTGTAGATACACTCACATCATATGTGTGCGCACACACACAGACAAGTGCACAAAGGCCAGAGGACATTGGATGTTATTCTTTCACTTTATTTCCTTAAAACAGGATTTCTCACTGAACCTGGAGCTTGTACAGTTTTTCCATTGGAATGGCTTGCCAGGAAGCCTCAGTGGTTCTTCTGTCTCTGTCCCCTTCACAGGTGGGGTTACAGATGTGCATGGCCACACCTGGGTTTCTTACATGGATGCTGGGGATCAAATTCCAGCCCTCCAAAATTCTCTTCATTCTTTTTTTTTTTTTTTTTTTTTTTTTTTTTGGTTTTTCAAGGTAGGGTCTCACTCTAGCCCAGGCTGACCTGGAATTCACTGTGTAGTCTCAGGGTGGCCTTGGACTCATGGTGATCCTCCTACCTCTGCCTCCCGAGTGCTGGGATTAAAGGTGTGTGCCACCACGCCCTGCCTTTCATTCTATTTTTAAAGACTGATTATTCTGTCCCTATTAGTAAACTCACTTTCTTAATGTTTTATTTATTTAGGAGAGAGAAAGAGACAGATAGAGAATGGGTGTGCCAAGGCCTCTAGCCACCACAAATGAACTCCACACATATGTGCATCTGGCTTTATGTGGGTACTGGGGAATCAAACCAGGGCTATTGGGCTCTGCAGGCCAGCGTCCTAACCACTGAGCAATCTCTCCAGTCCCTTATTCATTCTTAAAGCTGAATAATATTCCATTTTATGGATATGCAACATTTTATTGATCCATTTATCAGTTAATGGACATTTGTGTCTCTCCTCTACTCTTTAGCTATTATAAATTCCTCTGCTATATACTTTCATGTAAAAATCTTTGTGTAAGCACGTATTATTATGTCTTTTAGGTATATACTTAGATCAGTCCTTGGTCATTTGGCTAAGATCAAGTGCAGGTATATACTTAAGGGTGGAGTTACTTGGTCAAATGGTAATTATGTTTAATGTTTTTAGGCAACACCTGTTTTTATACATTCTAGTAGCTAAAAGTGGTTTCTACCATTAAAAATCAAAAGAATAATAATGTATTATAACACACAAGAGTTACATAAAGCTGAATTTCAGCATAGACAGAGTTTCCTTAGACAGGTGCCTTTATTCATTTATGTATTGTTTCTAGATGTTTCTACAGTGTTTCTACACTAGAAAGGCAGCACTGAGTGGTATGATTGAGGCAATATGGACTGCAAAGCCTAAGCTTTTTCTCTCTATAAAAAAGGTTTGTGGGCTAGAGAGATGGCTCACCAGTTAAGATGCTTACCTGCAAAGCATAATGACCCAGGTTTGATTCCCCAGTACCCGCGTAAAGCCAGATGCACAAAGTGGCGCATGCATCTAGAGTCTGCTTGCAGCCGCTGGAGGCCCTAGTGTGCCCTTTCTGTCTGTCTCTCTTCTATCTCTCTGTGCTTGCAAATAAATAAATATTTTATTTATTCATTTTCAAGCAGAGAAAGAGAGAGAGAATGAGAGAGAGAGAGAAAGAGAGAACCAGGGCCACCACCTTGTGGGTCTGGTGTATGTGGGTCCTGGGGAATTGAACCCAGGGCCTTAGGCACTGGAGGCAAGTGCCTTAACCGCTGAGCCATCTCTCCAGCCCTAAAATATTTTTTTAAAGTAAAAAGTTTGCTAACTGAAACTACATGATGGTGTTAATGCTGATTCTTGTTAGCTGAGTGGGAAGGCAGCTTGGGCATGTCCTGCTTCCAAGATGGGTGGTAACAGGACCCAGGTTCTTGCTTTAGCATAAAGAAAAGAGAGCTCCTGTCTGCCCCATTTTCTGGACTGAGAAACTGTGTCCTGGAGGGAAAATTTGTGCAGGCATAGCTTTCTTAACCTCCTTGGCAGCTCTCGCCCCTCCAGCTGAGGAGACCTGGCTGTGAATAATTCATAGTGGGGTTTGCAGAGCACTCCATCTTCTCGGAGCACTTTGACCATCATTAATTAGTAAGAACCTGGCTCCAGCTGTCACCCAATAAAAGAAAAGCAGAAGTGGCTTTAATGTCTCTGCTCCTAAAACTAGAAGTTTCCATCTCCATGACAAGGCTATGACAAGTAGATTCCTTCCCCCTGCCCATTGCGCCATGGCTTCCCAAAACCTATAGTTTTGCTTTCCAGAAAGAGGGCAATCTTACCTCATAGCTGGTCTCCTCTGAGAAGTCATGTCCCACCTCTTCCCTTATTGTCCTGTCTGAAGAATAGGGCATTGATGCCCATCTCTGGGCTTGTAGTGAGGATTATTGTTGTGAGTTTGTCTATTAAACTTCTGAAAAGAACCAAAATTGTGGGTACATAAAATGGCCCCGAAGCTTTGCGAAATAGCTGAGCACTCCCCCAAATGATCAAACATAGAAAGACCATCGGGGGCTAGGGAAATGGTTCAGCAGTTTAAGGTGCTTACTAGCAAAGCCTGGTGGTCTGTGCTGGATTCCCCAGTGCCCAGGTAAAGCCAGATGTACAAAGTGGTGCATGTGTCTGGAGTTTGTTTGCAGTGGCTGGAGGACTTGGTGTGCCCATTCTTTCTCTCTCTCATAAATAAATAAAAATATTTTTGTAGTTTTGCGTCCCAGCACTCAGGAGGCAGAGGTTGGAGGATCGCTGTGAGTTCCAGGCCACCCTGAGGCTACACAGTGAATTTCAGGTCAGCCTGGACTAGAGCAAGACCCTACCTCAAAAAAAATATTGTTTTGGAAAAATAAAAACTGTATGATCCAGCAATTCCACTTCTGAGATTATGCCCAAGAGGAATGAAAGCATGTCCACGCAAATGTTCATGGCAGCATTGTTCATAACACCCCAAAAGTAGAAATAACAACTGAGGGACAAGTGAAATGCATGTATCTATACAAAATAGAATGTCGGTCAGCCATACAAAGTAATGATGTACAGGTTGGTCTATAAACTTATTGGAAGAGAAAAGTCATCAACAGTCTTACCAGCTGTGGACACTGTATACTCCACAACTGATCTCCCAGGGACGTTGTGCCATGGTTACAACAGTGACATGACTATTATGGGGTAACTAACTACTTTCCCATCAGATATGAGTCTGCTCAACAGGAGGGAATTCATGCCTGGTGATGGAAATCGGGTCAAAAGCCTGTGGCTGGGGAGGTCATAGGCCCTAGGGGAGAACTTAACTACTGTTGTTATACTAAATGTACAGGTTGAAAACTGCCTTCCAAATATTTACATTCCTAGATGAGTGCTGTTTTCAACTTTGATCACAGAAATTCCTTTTTGCAGAGGGCAATGTTAATGCAGAGACACAGAGCTGGTGAAAGAGCTGAGAATAAATGGCTGCAGTCACTAAACAGGACATCTCTATCATCTTCTGCAAAGCTCAGGGAAGCCTGGTAAGGTGGCGCACACCTTTCATCCCTGCACTTAGGAGGCAGGGGTAGGAGGATCACTATGAGTTCAAGGTCAGCCTGGATCTACAGAATGAGTTCCAGGTCAGCTTTGGCTAGAGTGAGACCCTGTCTCAAAAAAACAAACAAAACACCTTAAAAGCACTTTTTATGTGCATACCCATATATTATTTCTACTCTCACTCTTGTCTAGAGAAGCTTCTCTTTTTCAGATGGTGGTGACCACTGGGATAACTCAAAAAACACCGTAGTGCTGAGAAGAAATGACAGTGGAGTGTTCAGCACTGGGACATCTCATCACACTTCCCGAGGCTCAGGGTCTACTGTGGAAGAAGAGACGGAGGAAAGATTGTAAGAGCCAAAGGAAGGGTAGGACTGCTTACAATGCAAACTTCCAGACACAAAATGGCCTTGATATTCGTAACTTCACAGTGCCTGACACTTCCTACACAAGACCTTCATAATAGGAGGACAAGATGATGACATGGAAATGAAAGAGAGACTAATTGATTAATGAGAGGGGGAGGGGATATGATGGAGGCTGGATTTGAGAGGGGAAAGTGGGGATGGGGAGGGAATTATCATGGTTTATTGTCTATAACTATGGAAGCTGCCAATAAATTTTTTTAATCCACTGCAATAGTTGGAAAGAAGGTGTCATGGTTTGATGCAGGTGTCCCCCACAAACAATTGAATGTGTTCTGATAGATGGATCCTCAGCTGATGGCAGTTTGGGTTTTACAACCTCGATGAAGCTGTGTTGTTGGGGGTGGGCTTATGGGGTTATAAACCAGCTTCCCCTTGCCAGAGTTTGGCACACCTTCCTGCCGCTGTTTGCAGTGCTGTGGCAGAGGTGATGTCCAGCCCTCTGCTCATGCCATTGTTTTCCCTGCCAGGATGGAGTCTCCCCTCGAGTC
>PVHP010019673.1:0-31595 GCA_004024765.1 Zapus hudsonius
CCAGGTGAGGAAACTGTGCCTTGGCTCCCCAACAGCCCTTGCACCCCACAACCCTGCCCACTGACCCTGGGTTCCAGGCCAGGTAAGCAAGCTCACTGCTTGGTGCCAGACCAGCATGCACACCTGCTGTTCCACCCATTAAACCTGTGATCCCAGGTGAGGCAAGTTTTGGGACCTGTACCCAAATGTCCCACCTGCCCTTGCTTGCATGACCCCCACCCTATTTAAGGCCAGGTGAGGGAGCTGTGTCTTGGCTCACCACTAGCCTATGTGTCCCACAACCCCACCCACTGACCCCAGTTTCCAAACAAGGTCCAGCCCCCAGCCTGCTATTGCTGCTGAAGGTTTGAACATCCCCTGAAAGGAGGAACCAAGCAAGTGCCAAAATCTCAACAGTCCTAGATGCAATCTCATTCAAGGTCCCCACCTCTGCTGAGGGCCCATGGAAAACCAATCTCTCATCTGAGAAGGGGAAGATCATAATTCAAGAAGTACACACAGACAGAGATTACAACATGTTCAGGACATCTCTGCATGGGTTCTATATCCAAATTATTAATTGAATTGGAAGCAAAAATTGATAATGTAAGTGGAAATGTGCAGAAACAGCTCATAAGCTTCACCACCAGGCTCAATAAAATGGAGGAAAAACAGGTGGACTTTGCTAGAACAGTAAATCAGATAAAGGCAAACCAGCAATCAGAGGAGCTCAAGAATCAGCTGGCTAAACTAAATGAAGACATAAACAAATACAAGAATGACTACCAGGAAGCTTTAGTAAGACAATCTTTGAAATGAAAATGCAACTCAACAATGAGATTAAGACCATGGAAAAAGCTCTATTGGAAAACCAATATGAAAGTGAGAAGGACTTGAAATGGCATACTTCAATGCCTAATTCACTTTGGCTTTCAACCCAAACTATTGTACCCTGTGAAAGTGTCCCTCATAATAGATGGAGAAAGAAAAATATTTCAAGATAAAGGCCACCTCTGCAATTATATGGACAAGAAACCAAACCTGCAGAGATTGCTCCATGACATATTACACCAGATGAGTCAAGTAACCAACCCAAAGAGCCATCCAGAAGGTGGTCACAATAATCAAGCCTAGAGAAGACAAAATAACAAGAGAAGCATCAAGTCCCATAAACCCTAAACTATGGCAGGGACTGAGTCAAGCCTCACAGTTATAAATTTAAATATTAATGGTCTTACCTCTCCCATAAAAAGACACAGGCTAGCAGGATGGGTCAGAAAAATGGATACTTCCAGCTTCTGCCTCCAAGAAACCCACCTCACCTCTAAAGATAGGAACCTCCTAAGGGTGAAATGATGGAAGTTACCTAAGCTAACAGAAATAAAAAACAAGGAGGGGTCGCTACACTAATATCTGACAAAATAAACTTCAAACCAAAATCAATTCAAAAGGACAATTAAGGACACTTCTTACTCATCACAGGAACAACCAACAAGAGAATATCACCATCATAAACATGTATGCACCAAATACAGGTGCACCACAGTACAAAAGCAAAAACTAATGGAAAACAAAGCAAAAATAAACTCAAAGTCCATCATAGTTGGACTTTAATATACTACTATTATCTTTAGACAGATCATCAAAACAGAAGGTCAACAGGGAAATAATAGAACTCAATAACACCATAGATCAACTGGACCTAACAGATGTACACAGACCATTCCATCCCAACTCTACGAAGTATGCATTCTTTTCAGCAGCTCATGGAACCTTCTCCAAAATAGACCACATATTAGGACATAAAATATGCCTCAACAAATTCAAGAAGATTGAGGTAGCACCCTGCATCATATTGGACCACAATGCATTGAAGCTGAAAATAAACAATGAGAGAACAAACAAAAATCACACCAACTAGTGGAGATTGAACAATACACTATTGAACAATGAATGGGTCATTAAATTGTAAATTGAAATTTTTCTTGAATTAAATGATAATAAAAATATATCATACCAGAACCTAAGGGACACAATGAATGCAGTTTTAAGGGGAAATTTTATAGCACTGAATGCCTTCATAACAAAGACAGAGAGATCCAAAATTAATAACCTAATTAACCAGCTAAAGACATTGGAAATATTAGAACAATCAAACCCTAGGAGCTCAAGACAAAAAGAAATAAAGATCAGAGAAGAGATTAATTCATTAGAAACTAAGAAAACTATTTTTAAAATTAATGAAACAAACAGCTGGTTCTTTGAAAAAATAAACAAGATTGACAAACCCCTGGCCATTCTAACCAAATGGAAAAAAGAGAGGTCCCAAATCAACAAAATTGGAAATGAAAAGGGAAAGATCACAACGGACACCAATGAAATTGCAAGAATCATCAAGACATACTTCCAAAACCTTTATTCTACCAAATTAGAGAATATGAAAGAAATGGACAAATTCATGAACACCTACCACCTGCCAAAACTAATCCCAGAGCAGGTAAATCTCCTAAATAAACCTATTACATCGATTGAAATCTCCAGAAGGAAAAGTCCAGGTCCTGTTAGATTCTCAGCTAAATTCTACCAAACCTTCATCACAGAATTCAAACCACTCTTTCTGAATCTTTTTAAAGTAATCGGAGAACGAGGAATACTTCCAAACTCCTTCTATGAAACTTATATCATTATAATATCAAAACTGGACAAAGATAAAACCAGAAAGGAAAACTATAGAACTAAATCCCTAATGAACTTAGATGCAAAAATTCTGAATAAGATGTTCCCATTTTTACCACTGCTCTTCAATATAGTCCTTTTTCTAGCCAATTCAATAAGACAGGAGAATGACATGAAAGGGATACAAATTGGAAAGGAAGAAATGAAACAATCCCTTTCACAGATGACATGATCCTATACAAAATGGACCTAAAGAATTATATCAGTAAACTCCTGAAGGTGATAAATTCCTTCAGCAAAGTGGAAGGATACAAAATTAACACACAAAAATCAGTAGCCTTCCTGTATGCAAATGATATGCATACAGAAAAAGCAATCAGCAAAACAGTGCCATTTTGAATAGCCACACATATAATCAAATAACTTGGAATAACACTAACCAAGGAGGTGAAATATTTGTATAAAGAAAACATTCAAATGCTCAAAAAGGAAATTGAGGATAATGTGAAAACATGGAAAGATCTCCCATGCTCCTAGGTAAATAGAATTAATATCATGAAAATGGCAATACTTCCAAAAGCTATATACAGATTCAATGCAATACCAATAAAACTACCAGCTTCATTCTTTGCAGACAGAAAAAAAATAATCTCCAAATTCATTTGGGATGGCAAAAGGCCTCAGATATCCAAAGCCATCCTTAGTAAAAGAAACACATCAGGCATATTCTCCCTCATATGTAGTTCCTAACCAGGTTAAGCCTGAACATTAAGAAAATCTGTCAGTGAACAGAAAGACTATAAAAGGGGATGGAAAGAATAAGGGGAGGGGAGGGATGGGAGGGTGGGGGATTCATACCATAAACTAAACTAATAAAGAATTAACACCATAAAACCTAGCTTTCATACAGTAAGATCCTGAGGAAGCTGTGGGCACCAACCAGAATGAGGACCTTGAATAGAATGGGAGGAAGCTTAACCTCAAGAATAATTGCACAGGCCTGCATATCTCTGTCCCAGTTATTGGTTCTTTCTCACACTGAGTTGTTGATCAAAGAGACCCATGAGGTACCCAAGACATGGCAGACTTCTGTCAATGCTCTTGAAAACCTGCCCCAGGCCTAAGGTAAGACCTATTGCTGAAGAAATCACAGTGCCATCGAACAACACCAAGAGATCCTGCTAGATACAGAATGGTAACCAGCTCCCAGATGGTAGCATGTGTAGCACTGGTAGGTGTTGCATGAGCTGCCAGAAAAATTGGTCAATGATATTTGGAGAAAGCAGAGACCACTGATATACAATATAGATAGTTGTCACAAGAATGCTGAACACACAGCTAAATGGGAGAAACCAGCAAGTCAAAAAATGCTCATCTTTGCAATAATGGCACTAAACTAAGGAGAGTAATCAATGGCTTACTGATTGGCTAAGAGATCTGCTCAGTGACAAGGAACCTTTAACTGGAACTGGGACCCATGGCAAAATCCCATGGGGACAAAGATCTCAGGTTCCTAGGGGAAATTCCCACTACCAGAGAGCTACAGAGAGGCTACACCCATTAGGAGCTAGCCAAGATAGCAATGTTGTCTCATTTAACCTATATTGATATCACTCTCAGGTGCAGATTCTGTTTGTATTTTTCAGAAGTGAGAGAGCCGGGGACAACTCGATTCTACCAACAAGGTATTGGATAATAGCTGACATCCTGACAGGAGAAAACCCACACCTAGTCTTCACACAAGGTCCAAATGAAACCTACAAGAAAGTGATGAAACAAACAGGAGACCAATGGAGACAAACACAAACAATACCCAGCACTACCCAGGGCAATGATCTGTGGTTCCATGGATTTCTTGAGGAGTTGCAGTGCACATCAACTCCCTGTTTGTCCATGTAGCTGTGTGTACAGAGTCTTGGGATAGCGGTGATCCAATGAGAGGAAGAACTCTTGAGAGGCAGTTCATTTATTATGTAGAAAAAGGTTGTTTTTACAGGAAGAAAATCAGAGGCAGGGGCATAAGTGGCAAGGGGATTGGCAGGGGCAGGGTAGTCAGTCTGTGGATGTTTCATGAAGGGATTGGCAGGGGTCAGTAACCTGTCAATGCCTGGTTTGCATAGTTTAGTTGGGGGGACTCTCTCAGCTCCAAGTGGCGAGAATTACGTGTTTTTAGGCATGTAATGGGTGGCAATGGCTGCAGAGGATCTGTGACCTTTAAACTATTTTATTGCCTGGGCTAGTTATCTGAGGTATGTGAGGACCAGTAAACTCAGGCCTTAAAGTGCCTGGACTTATCAAGGTTTGTTGAGGCCTACCATAGGCTGGAGTTTTTAGGAAAAAAGAAAGGAGATAAGGCTGAACTCCTGCCAGTCTCAAATAAGGATGAGATTATTGGTGTTTCAAGCCAGCCTCAATTTTCCTTTAACTCTATGCTCTACATGCCTCTCAGCAGGGTCCCACAACTCCCCCTTTTGTATTTATAATGGATCAGTGGTATCACATTCCTCTGCAATTTAAGGCAAGGTTTGATACCATACTAAGACTTGGTTGGTTGTGACCTAAGCAATATAAGTTATTTGTCATTTGGAAACTGGATGATGCAGGGGGCTATGAGTAGCAGGGTCCCTACAACAATGAGAGGGCCGAGGAGAGGGAGGATCCAGGAAATCAAAGGGTTGGAGAACCAAGGAGTGGGGACATCAGGAGCATAGTGGTCAAGTAGCTCCTTTCAAAACTTTTTTAGGGTTTTTACATTTTGTTCAACCATATATGACTCATTGACATAAAAACAGCATTCTTCCCCAAGAATGACACATCCCTCCTTGTTCAGCACTTATGAGGTCTAGTGCTCAGCGATTTGGAGCACTATACCTGCGAGGGAGTTTAATTGTCTCTGAAGAGACTCAAGACTGTTAGTAGTAGAAACCATTGCCTGATCAACTTTGATCTGAAAATCCCCTGCGAGGTGATGAGTTTTGACAAGAGCTATCCCTGCCACATGGGAGGCTCCCAGAGACAATGTTACATCAAGGTCCACCAGCAAGGGCATGAAGATTATGTTGAGGTTCACCAGCAAGGGGATGAAGATTTCTCGCAGGTGTCATGGGTGAAGCGTATAAGCCATTTCTTCTTCATACAGGTATACCTGTGGTAAAATCAGAACTGGGGAGCAATAAGTGGGGGCAGAGGTGTTCATGCATGGGGAAGCTATCCCCCACACCACAGGAGAGCAGGTGTCTTGTCACAGGTTATCCTGGTTATAGAAATATTGAGGAAGCAGTTAGCTCTGGTTGGTTTAGAATTGGACAAGCAAAGAGGCACATCCTGACCAGAATCAAAGAGAGGGATGTCTGTGAGGTGGGGGTGAAGATTGTTTTCTGTTGTCGTGAGATATCCAAAGGAAGGATTGATGACCACAGTCAACAGTGGATGATCAGGGGAAGCACAGAGGAAGCAATTGGAAGCATTAGGTCAGTGGGTAAAGGGAAGATCAGCCACATATTGAATATATTGTATCCATGTAATAGAAGTTTGTATTTTTCTGCGATTTTTTTCTTCCTATTTAAGAATATGGTGCTTAGTTTGTATTGGGTGAATGTCAGGGTTCCATTGTCTGGAGATGTAGATAGTTGCAGAGGGAGAGTGTGAGATGTTATAGGCATAGTTTTCCCATCACTCCCACCCAACAATGTTCATCCCAGGGATCAAGAAAAAGGATAGTACATTCTCCTCCTAGTGTTCCCTTATTGGAGCTATAAATATCACCTCTTTTATCATATCTTTCTATGATACAGCTCCTGTATCAGCACCCCCATAATAATGCATCTAATTAAGGCAATCTTTGTTATTTTGGCAAAAGGGAAAGCAAGCATGGCTAGTTGTATGATCCACAGATCTGGGGGTAATAGTGAAGCATGTGGCTTTTTGGCAGCATATAGTAGGGCAGTAAGCCATGCCAATGATTTTATCCATTCCCTGATAGGTTTCCTGAATGTCAAAATGCCATTCCCCACCAGCAGGAGGCTTGGTGAGAGCAGGAAAATCTAGTTGAGTAGCAGCTATATTGTTAGAATGAAGGAGAACAAAAACAGTGATTAGAACAGCAGAAAGGCTTGGGGTAGGCATGAGGCCTTTGCAGCATCCAAAAGATCATGGATTTCCTTCCATGAGATTGGGAGTCTCTGAAAAGCACAGCATTGATGTTGGTGGCATTTTCTATGTATCCTGGGTTCCCAATCATTCAGGAATAGGCAGGCCATTTTCTTGGCTGAAGGGCTGGAATCTTACATTTCTGGATGAAATCCAGATGGGTCTAGGTTGATTCTGTGGGAAAATACAAGCAAATAAACCCATGTGAGAAGTGGGTCTGGTCCCTTCCAGATACCATCTAAGAGATCTTTCCATTGCACTAGGTTGGCAGAGGTCACCTTGGGTGTGTTCCAGTGGAGGGAGATAGGGGGATGTGATGAATTTTTATATATGTTGAAGATGTTAAGGGTGGTTAAGGCCATTGTTAATTGGATATTGGGAGAGTAAGTGCTGCTTTTTTGTTTTTTAACTTGAGCCTTAAGAGTTTGGTGAGTTCTCTCAATAATTCCTTGGCCTTGGGGATTATAGGGAATCCTTTATCATAAGTGATTTCCCACTGTAAGCAGAAGGTCTTAAATTGGTACTGACAAAGGCAGGGCAATTATCTGTTTTTATCTGCTGAGGGATGACCATCACAACAAAGGTGGAGAGCATATGGTGGATACATTTTTAGAATTTTCTTCTGTCTGAGTGGTTGCCCAGATAAAGTGAGAGTAACTGTTGACAGTTACAAAAACACATTTTTATCAACCAAATTAAGGAATATGAGTAACATCTATTTGCCAGTGTTGTTTTAATAAAAAAAAAAGAAAAGAAACGGGTCTGTTGGTCTTGAAGTCTGCCTGGGGCTTTCGTGGGATGAACCGCACAGGCAGAGTGGAGCTGGAAGCAGGCTGGCTGATGGGGTGCTGGCTAGGTGGGCACTGGGGGAGATTTGCCATTGGCAATTTATGCCACTGCTCTATATTTAAAAGGAAAGGGGGAAATGTTGGTATTGCTGGATGAGGGCATGGAGAACAAAGGGTTAATAATGTTTGAGCAGGTGAAACCCCGATGATAACCGGGTAGGAGTTTCCCAGCTCCATCCGTCAACCCTGATTCCCAACCACCAAAGCAAGCCATATGAACCCAGGTTCACACCCCAGCTGTGCCTAGAAGGTGGCAGTTCCTCTGCCCCACCATCTGATAGGTGCCCAAGCTCATGTCTATATGCAAAGCAGGTATTCACAGGTTGCTGATTTCTGCCAATCCTCATTATCCATTTCTTCCCCCCCCCCTCCTCCTCGATTTCTATTTAACCCACGATGCTTCCACAATAAAATGGGATTATTTGCCATGCCTTTTCCCCTGGGTCTCTGCCCATTACTGCACTGTAACACATGGGGAACCGTGTTTCCCCTAGGAAGCCGTGCTTCCAGAGCTGAACACTGAATCACGGGGAATCGTATTCCCCAGGGGACGGAGTACCAAGAGCTGTAATACTTTTGCAGGCTCTCAGGCCCATGGCCATGCTTCCACAGCTGCCTGCCTCCGCCAGAGCCCCCGGAGCCAGCGACACTCAGAGCATGTCTGCTCTTTCCCTCTCCGAGGTCCCCTCTGTGCCCACCATTGCTGCCGCAGCCAGGACCACCACTGTCAGCAGAATATCAAAGCAGCCGCCTATCAAGTGATAGCCCATGGCAAATCTCCCCCGGTGCCCCCCCCCAGGGCAGAGACCAGCCACCCACCTAGCCAGTGCCCCAGCAGCCAGCCTGGACCACAGGGAGACACGAGCAACTCAGCTCAGTCCGGCCCCACCTCCCCAGACGTGCTCCCAGCTCCACCCTGCCTGTGCAGCCCGGCCTGCAAAAGCTCCAGGCAGACTTCAAGACCAGCAGACCCATTTCTTTTTTTATTAAAACAAGACCAGAGAGCATTGGCTTTAAGTCCATGGGGATTAGTGCCCATTGTTTGGATTGCAGTTGTAATTAGGGAAGCACAGAGTTGCATGTTTTTATTATCCTTTTGAAGCTGTTGTTGAGGGATGGAGGGGAACCATGATAGTAGTCCTTTGAGGTTAACATGGGTATTAGTATGGAAATATTTTGCTTTTCTAAGATTGCCATTAAAGTGGTGGCTGTGGGGGGTTATGGCATCTCTCCATGGGAAGCCACCAGGTCTGCTAAGGCATTCCTTCAGTTAAAGAGCCAGGCAGAGGGTTGTGGGATCTGATGTGTTGTACATATAAAGGAGTCCTCCTTTTTGAATATTATTAGTAATTTTAATCATAAGGGGGGAGAGTGAATTTTTATCTAGGTGGATGAATGAATGAGTAAGTCAGGGGAGCAGATCAACAGCATAAATGCTATCAGAGAAAAGATTAAAAGAACCATCTTCTTCCTGAAGGGCCATATAAATAGCATATAATTCTTTATATTGAAGGGACTTGTCAGGGAGTTTTTAAAAGTGAATAGTAGGGGGTTGATCTCCAGCATTATAGACAACTACAGATGCCCCCTGTTTACCTCCATCTGTGAAGATGGTTGGCACATCCAGGATAGGTTGTTTTTAGAAAAGAGGTGGGGTGGGAGCCAACTTAGGAGAGGTATAGCATACACCCATTTTTCATTTGGGTAGTGGTTATCAATTTGACCGGGGAAGCCCAAGAGGCTGATTGCAAACTGTGAATGACTTTTTAGATCCATTCAACATCAGGGAGGGAGAAAGGTGTTCTGATAATGTCAGGTTCTTTGCCTAATGTTTAGAGGGCTCTGTTCCATCCCATTTTTATCATACTTGCCAGTGCATCTATCTCTATAAGAAACTGAGGGGCACCTCCAGTGTATTGTGGAGCCACTCTAGGACCCCCTGAGGTTGATATAAAGCTCCCATGACAGCTGGGGAGGGGTTAAATATGAGAAGCTGAACTGGCCTTTTGGGCTCATACCTGGCTAGAGACATATTTTGAAGTTTGTTTTTTATCTCATCTAGCATTTGTTTAGCTTCTGTCCTTAAGGAGCAAGGGAAGGAGGGATTTTTATCACCCTTGAGCATCTCAAAAAGTGGTTGTAAGGTACTTGTAGGAATTGGGAGCCATGGGCAAAGCCAATTAAGGTTTCCCAAGAATCTTTAAAGTGAAGCTAGAGTTAATCTTGAGGGAAAAGAAAAGAAGGGTTTTAAAAGTTGGGTTGAGTTTAAAGAAAGCTCAGTCCCTAAGAATGTGATTAGTGGGATGAGCTGAATTTTGTTTGGGGCAATATTAAGTCCTAGTGACATTAAGGAGGGTATTAATTGGTCCCTCAATTGGGTTGGGGATGTGGAGGAGTCTCCCCAGACAAGAATGCCATCCATAAAATGATAAATGTGAAGACCCTTGTCTAAATGAGGCTTTAGTTCCATGGTCACTGCTTTCTGGCATATGGTAGGACTGTTTGCTATTCCCTGAGGAAGTACCTTCCATTCAAATCTTTGAGCAGGTCCTGCATTTTTAATAAAAGGGACTGAGACTGTGAAGCATCTTTGGTCTTGTAGATGTAGGGGAATAGAAAAAAGCAGTCTTTGATATCTATTGCAAGGAGGGGAGTGCCAGCAGGAATAGCTGAGGCAAGGGGCAGTCCCCTTTGTGGGGCTCCCCAAATTAGGATAGTTTTGTTAATGGCCATTAGGTCTTGTAATAATATTCATTCTCATGATCCTTTTTGTATTACAAACACAGGAATATTCCAAGGACTCTGTGAGGGGCAAATATGATTAAGGTGGAATTGTTCAGTCACTAACTGATTTAGGATTTTTGATTTCTCCCTGGACAGAGGTCACTGTTCAACCCAGACTGGCTCATCAGAGAGCCATTCTAGGCAGGGAGTATCATACTTAACAGTGGCGCTTAGGATTGGGTGTGACATAGTTCAAGGTATCTTTCATAATCCTATATCTCTATGCATTCTCCCTCTATATTACTAGTGATTGCAACATCAAGAGCCTCAAGGATATCTCTTCCCAGTAGATTAGTTGTAACGTTTGCCACTAATTGCCTGATAAGGCCTGTGGTTCCATTGGGATCCCTCCATTTAAAGGCTTCTTTAGTTATATAAGCTTGGGATTGACCTCCTACCCCCATTAGCAGTGGCCCTGGGATGAGTTCCCAGATTGTCTTAATGTAGTTTTGTCTGTTCCTGTATCAATTAGGCATTTGAAATCTTTCCCTCCAATTTCTAGAAGTAATTTTGGGTGGACTCCCTCAAGTACACTCGTGACCCATTGTACATTATGGGCCTTCCCTCTTACTGGCAGGGCTGAGGGTGTCCCCTTTTAAGTTTAACGGCTTTAAGGATTTGCCATCCTTATCATAATTGGTATGATAGTCTCTTTTCTAGTAGAACCCTTTATGGCATCATGGGCAAATAGTCCAGGGTTGGAGGGATCTTATCAGGAGGAACTTACATATCTGGGGTGTCTGTAATTATTGGGCACTCTGTCTTCCAGTGTCCTTCTATACCACTTTCCCCAGGCTTCCAAGGCTACAGCAAGAGCCTGTGACAGAGAGGCTGTTTTGTGGGAAGCCTCTTGTGCTTGGCAATGGATATGGAACTGTGAATTTAAGACTTAAAGTTGGGAAAATCTCAAAGCAAGTTTAACTTGCTAGCACAGAGACTGGCTTTTGATTATGGCCCAACACTGAAAGAATGGAGAGATACTTGAGGTGTTTCCACCCAGGAAGGACTAAATGATGGACTATTCAAACTCCTTAGAAAGGAGATCTCTGAAAGGAAGGAATCTGCTCTTCAAGGTCATGTTTATTTTGTCCCTGAAATAATAAAATGGCTGTGTACCTGGTATTGCTTTTGGAAGTATTAGAAATGCATGCATGGAGTGGGTCATGAAGTGTATATGGTTCCAGGAGCCGCTGCTGAGATGTGGCTTATACAACAAGGCTTGAACTCCCTGATTGGCCAGTGAAGCCATTGGAAGGTGGATTTTGGTTTGCAATGGCGACCCAATGATATGTAAGGGCTAACTCAGAGTCCTCTTAGCTTGGGATGGAAGTTTTCCCAGCTACTCAGCTAAGCTGGAAGGACAAATTGGAAAATCCAGAGATTGTCAGTCACTGGTTGTGCTATGGGACTTGAACTGTAGATATGGATGCTTGCTGATGTTTGTTGAGTTTACCTTGGCCAGTCTTTTCTTGTTATGCCTCATAGCAGTTGGAAATGTTTATACTCTGTGCAATTATATGTTAAAATTTTGTAACTTGTTTTGCTTTTCAAAACTTAGAGTTAAAAGATAATCTTAAATTTCAGAGAAGATTTGGAACACCCTAAAGTTGGTATAGACTGCGAGACCTTTAAAATTTGAATAAACATAATGGAGATAGTAATAAATCTATTGGGGGCCAAGGGTGGATTGTGGTGGTTTAACTGAATATCCCCCAATAGATTCAAAAATATATTAAAGATTTGCCTCCAGCTTCCTGACTGGAGGAGGTGTCACCTTAGCCTGACCTCCTAGAGTATTTCTAAGGTGGATGTTAAATTCCAGTGATACATATGTAAAGAGCAGTCAGAGCTGAAGATGTAAAGCTGTCCTAAGCAAGGTGACATTCAGAAGTTGCACTGAGGATAGCTCCCTGCAGAATGGAGATCTTCTCTGTGTTCTCTCCCAATGCATGTGTTTCCAATCTCTGAAGATCCACAGGAAACACCAAGAGCTTGAGGTTCCTGTCAGCATTTCCCTCCTTCCACCATCGTATATAGCCTTAGGGTGGGGTCTTTCAACCCTATGCCAGACTTCCTGAATCTCTGGAATTTCCTTCCTGTACTGCCCTCTGATTCAGGCTACCTTTCTGGGTCACTCATCCTTGCCTCCCCAAGCCAGTGAGTTACTCTTTCTTTACCTTCCTTCTTCCTTCTAACCACATTTCTTGCTTTCTTTCTGTCCTTCATTCCTTCCCCTACATTTCTTTCCTTCTCCTACCTTTTAAAAAAATTCTTTATTATTTAGGTGTTAATGTTTCTGTCAAACTATCCTGACACAGGTTTTAAACTGTGGGTCCAGAATAATTGAGAAGAAGAATGATGAAATACTGTATACCCAAATATCTCCATTCATTTGATCAATCTGGAATTTTTAAAAGGGGCCCAAATCTATGTCTAGTGGGTAGTAATTAAGTGAATTCTCTCACATCATTTTTTGACAACAAGGCCAATACAAAACACCCTCTCACAAACTTGGAAATGCAGTCTGGCCTAATATGACATCACAAGCAAGGGCCCTGGAAACAAGATTCCAAATTCCTTCTGCATGTGTAATACTCCACCCACTCACCATCTTTCCCAGGAGTTCAGTCCTTAGCTTATATGACTGATATTTAGTTGACCCATCTGTAACATAAGGTTGTTGACCAAGTCTTATGTGACACATTTTTGGATTTCTTGGTATGTCTTAAACAAAATAAGGTAAGAGTCTTTCATGCCTGAGAAGAAAAGTTATTGTTTCAGGATACTTACTGAAGGTGTGGACTGGGGAGGAGGCATAAAGTGGCATGGTTGACAGGCCCTGTCTACATTGCTGTCTAATCACATAGTTTATCCCGTGTTCTAAAATTACTTACAATATCTATGCTCTCATAAACTGACTCTATAACTTTCTAGAATTTACATAGCCTAAAAGCATATGATTCACAGAAATTAACAGAGTTCACATTTTGATTTTCAAAACATGTACATGTTTGTAAATTCAATTAACATGTAATTTAAGACTTTCTCCCCTATATACCTATAACAAAGACACTGAATTGGGGGGTATTTTTTTTTTAACTTTTTATAGACAGCTTCCAAAACTATAGACAACGAACCATGATAAATGCCCTCTCTATGCCACTTCCCCCTCTCAAATTGACCCTCCATATCCCCTCTCCTTCTCAATTAGTATCTATGTCATCATCCTCTAGTCCTATTATGAAGGTCTTGTGCATTGCCATTTTTGTCTAGAAGATTGCATTGTGCAGGGCCATTTTTGTCTAGAAGATTGCATTGAAAGCAGTCCTACCTTTCCTTTGTCTCTTATAATCTTTCCACCATCTCTTCTGCAATGGACCATGAGCCTTGGAAGGTGTGATAGAGATGTCTCAGTCCTGAGAGAAGTCATCATCAGTGGTAAACAGCAGTGAATCTTGCAAGCCTTAATATTGGCTAGCCATGGAATCCCTAGTGTGCCCATTCACTCTGTCTGTCTCTCTTCTCTCTTTCTGCTTGTAAATAAATAAATAAAAGTGAAAAAAAATGGACAGCCCAGCCCAATGTGCCAACTGGTTTAACTCTGACATGTCTGTTATTGGGGAAACCAACTACTCTCTAATTGAATGTAAGCCCACTCCACAGGAAGGGAATACATGCCTGGTATTATATAGTTAGTTGAAAGCCTATGGTGGGACAGTCATGAGCCCTAGGGGAGTATTGTCTGCTGTTGTCTGACTAAATGTATATATTATTCCCACCTAAGTTCCTTATAAGAACTTTTCAAATGTGTATATCCATATATTAATGCTACTCTCACTTTTGGCCACAGAAGCTTTTCTTTTCTGATTTCAGTAACCACCGGGATGACTCAAAAGGTACCACAGTGCCGAGAAGAATTTACTGTGGAGTGCTCAGGAAGGAGATTAGTATTCTTTTTTCTATTTTGGTGGAAAATGCTAGTGGAATTTTCATGGAGATTGCATTACATGTGTAGACTGCTTTTGGTAAGATTGACATTTTCAGAATATTGATTCTTTCAATGCAAGAACATAGGATATCTTTCCATTTCCTAGTGTCTTCTGCAATTTCTCTCTTGAATGTTGTGCCACTGGGATGAAACCAGGCACATTTGGGGAAAGAAAGTATTTATTTGTAGCTATAGATACAGGGGAAGTTCCAGAATGCAAAAGAGGCTGCTCCCCTTTCACAGGTTTCAGCAGAAAGAAAAACCCATCACCTACACCACACACACACACACACACACACACACACACACACACACACACACACACACACAATAGCAAACAGGCAGGACGGTCAAGGAGAGAATTTCTTCATCTTTATATAGCCTTAGTGTGGGGTTTTGCAACCCTATCCCAGACTTAATGGCTTCCTGAGTCTCTGGAACTTCTTTCCTGCACTTCTCACACAGGAAAGTATCTTTACTTCTAGCTTCTTTGAGCTTCTTTACATCTTGCCCCTTGCTGAGAGGCTGCCTTCCTGTAAACATCCTCAGAGACCTACCCAAGATAATTAAAAAGATCAAGCTGACAACAAAACCTAACCATCACAAGTGTTTTAAAGTTTTCATTGTAGAGATCCTTGACTTCCTTGGTTAGGTTTATTCTAAGGTACTTTTTTTTTTTGAGGCAATTGTGAATTGTGAAATCCCTGATTTCATCCTTGGCCTGTTTGTTGTTAGTATATAATAAGGCTACTGATTTCTGTGTTCATTTTGTATCCTGCTAAATTGCTAAAAGTGTCTACCAGCTCTAACAGTTTGATGGTAGAGTCTTTAGAGTCACTTATGTGTAGAATCATATCATCTACAAATAATGATAATTTGATCTCTTCTTTTTCAATTTATCTCACTTTTATTTGTGTCTCTTGCTTTATTGCTGTGATGATTAAGTTTATTTGTCAACTTGACCTATGTAATAATCCACAGTTATTTTGGGTAGGTCTCTGTGTTTGCCTGCAGAAAGGATTGACAAAATCCTTTTGGAATTTTGGAGAAGGGAGGCGGTCCCTTCTCCAGAGTGAGCCCTTCCCCCAGCGGGTGGGCCTTCCAGAAAGAGAATAAATATATGGAAACTTGAAGGGAAAGGAAGCTCTTCTTCCTTCCTACTCCCATCTGCTGGTGCTTGTTCATGACTTGCCCTAGCATCCTGCTTTCATACCCTTCTTGGACATTGGAATCCAGTTTCCTTGGCCTCACATCATGGACTGAAGAGCAACTGCTCCCCAGGGAGCCTTCAGGCCTTCTGGGCTGGATTGGGACTGCTGAGGCCTCCAGCCATGTGGACTGAACAGCTACTGGTTCCTTCACCTGTGGGCCTGCAGACTGCTATTGTTGGACTGTGATAAGCTACCCCAGTAAATTCCCTTCTATTGCAATCCATTCTATCACCTCTGTTTCATATAGTAAACCCTGACTAATACAATTTCTTTAGCTAAGACTTCCAGAACTATATTAAATAAAAGTGGGGACAGTGGACACCCTTGTGTTGTTCCTGATTTTAGTAAAAATTATTCAAATTTTTCCCCATTTAGTATAATGTTGGTTATAGGTTTGACATAAATTGCCTTTATTATAATGAGATATGTTCCTTATACTCCAAGTTTCATTAGAACTTTTACCAAGAAAGGCATGTTGGATTTTGTCAAATGCCTCATTTGCATCTATTGAGATGATTATGTGATTTTCATCTCTCAGTCCTGTTGTCAGTTTTCTAGTTGCTGTGCAGAAAGAACCCAAACAAAAGTGGCTTGTGGAGGAGTGAGTTTATTTGTCTTATGGACTCAAGGGGAGACTCCATCATGGCAAGGAAAAGGATGGCATGAGCAGAGGGGTGGACATCACCTCCACCACAGCACTGTAAACAATGGCAGGAAGGTGTGCCAAACACTGGCAAGCAGAAGCTGGTTTATAACTCCCATAATGCCACCCCCAACAACACAGCTCCAGTAAGGTTGTAAAACCCAAACTGCCATCAGCTGAGGATTGATCAATCAGAACACATTTATTTGTTTGGGGGAACACCTGAATCAAACCATCTCAGTCCACCCCCACAAACTAACAATCATACATGATATAAATACAATATGTTCCGCACAACTCCTAAGTCCCCACAGCTTTCAGCTGAGCCATAATACCAAAAAATAAACCCATAATGGCACAGAACATTCACGCTGCAAAACACAAGGCATGGCAAAAATATATCGAATCAATATAAGATTTAAAATAAGCAGGGCAACCTCAATCTCTAACTCCAAGTCAGTCTCTTGGAGATCCAATTCGACCCCTCCAGCTCAGCTACTCAGTCTGGGAAAACTTCCAGTGCTGGCAGCTTGCTTTAGCAGCCATCCATAGTCCTGGCATTTCACTGGGTCTCCATTGCAACCCACAGTTCAACTTCATGGCTCAATCTGCCTCCATGCAGGCAATCTAGCACACCTGCTTCACAATGCCGATGGCCATTTTTCAAAAGCAACACTGTGTTGCAAATCCAATGACCCTCTCTTCCTGCATTTCTTATACTCCACAGAACCAGGTGGGATACCAACTTGTTAATCCAGGGTGAACACAGCATTCAGGCCCCTTTCTTACTTCAAAGAATCTGAATTCTTCCTGCTGTTACAATGCAGATCCCCTGACCCAATCTCAGTGGCTATAACCTCTCAGACAATTGCAGCTGAATGGGCAGCAGTTTCAGTGCAAAGATTTCATTTCTTTCGATATCATCTCCATCTGCTCACACCAGTCCATCTTTACATAAAGCAACCATGCACATGTTCCCAGAACACAGGCAGGCAGAATGCAGCAAGCCTCTCACACAAACTGCTTCTGGCACAGTCATGACAGAGTCGTTTCTCACCCTCATAAACCAAACCTCAAAGTCCATAATTCTTACTTCATTCAGGTCTTTCAACTCTGACCAGAATGGTCCATCAAGCTGTATTCACAGCACTACAAGGTGTCTTTTAGGTGGAGATTTCAAATCCACATTCTTCCTGCAGATCACTTCCAAAAGGCCAAGCCACAAGATCAGGGTTCTAGCAGCAACAGACCCCACATCCTGGTACCAAAACTGTTGCGGTCAGCTTTCTAGTTGCTGTGCAAAATGAACGCAAGCAAAAGTGGCTTGTGGAGTAAAGGGTTTATTTGGCTTACAGAGTCAAGGGGAGACTCCATCATGGCAAGGAAAACAATGGCATGAGCAGATGGTGGACATCACCTCCACCACAGCACTGAAAACAGTGACAGGAAGGTGTGCCAAACACTGGCAAGGGGAAGCTGGCTTATAACCTCCATAAGCCCACCCCTGACAGCACAGCTCCAGCAAGGTTGTAAAACCCAAACTGCCATCAGCTGAAGATTTATCAATCAGAACACATTTATTTGTTTGTGGGGGAATACCTGGATAAAACCATGATAAGTCCATTTATATAGTGTATAACATTAATCAATTTGTGCATGTTGAACCATCCCTCATATCTCTTCCCCCTCTCAATTAGTCTCTGTTGCAGTCAGCTTTCTAGTTGCTGTGCAGAAAGAACCCAAACAAAAGTGGCTTGTAGAGGAATGGGTTTATTTGGCTTACAGACTCAAGGGGAGACTCCATTCTGGCAGGGGAAACGATGGCATGAGCAGAAGGCTGGACATCGCCTCTGCCACAGCACTGCAAACAACGGCAGGAAGGTGTGCCAAACACTGGCAAGGGGAAGCTGGCTTATAACCCCCATAAGCCCACCCCCAACAACACAGCTCTAGTGAGGTTCTAATTCCCGAATTGCCATCAGCTTAGGATCGATCTATCAGAACACATTCATTTGTTTGTGGGGGACACCTGGATCAAACCATGGCAGTCTCTATTTTATTTTGGTATCATCATCTTTTCATCCTATTATGTGTAGGTATTATCAGGTACTTAGAAGTCATGAATATCAAGGATATTTTGTGTCTGGAAGTTTGCAATGTAAGCAGTCCTACCCTTCCTTTGGCTCTTACAATCTTCCTGCCACCTCTTCCACAATAAACCCTGAGCCTCAGGAAGTGTGATAGAGATGTCCCAGAGCTGAAAATGCCACCATCACTTCTTCTCAGCACTATGGTGTCTTTTAAGTTATCACTGTGGTCACCACCATCTGAAAAAAGAGAAGCTCCTCTAGCTGAAAGTGAGAGTAGCATTATTAAATGGGTATGACAATTTTTAAAAGCACTTATAAAGCAGTTTGGTGGGCATAATATATGTATTTAGCCATACAACAGTAGGCATTACTCCCCTAGGGCTCATGACCTCCCCTCCATACATGGCTGGCTCTGAAGACACAGTCAAAATCCTATGGAGGGGAGGTCTTAAGGTGTGAAGGTTAGGTTTTGTTGTCAACTTGGATCTTTTTAATTATCTTGGGTGGGTCTCTGAGGATGTTTACAGGAAGGCAACCTCTCAGCAAGGGGCAGGATGTAAAGAATCTCAAAGAAGCTAGAAGTCAACATCCTTTCCTGTGTGAGCCATGCAGGAAAGAAATTCCAGAGACTTGGGAAGCCATTAAGTCTGGGATAAGGTTGAAAGACACCACCCTAAGCCTATATAAAGGAGAAGAAATTCTCTTTGGTCCCGGCCTGTTCCCTGTTCTCTGTGTATGGTGTAGGTGATGGGTTTTTCTTTCTGCTCGGACCTGTGAAAGAGGGACCGCCTCTTTTGCTGTTATAGAATGTCCCCTCAATCTTTAGTTTGAATAAATACTCTCCTCCCTAAATTGTGCCTGGTTTAAAGATTCATCCCAGAGGCATGTGGCTGACTACGACATAAGGCTTGCATAGTCCACTGCTCTTTACCACTGTTGATGACTTCTCTCTCCCACAGGGCTGCATGAAGCCATAGTTTTTTCCAGCTTTCTGTCAGCTGGTTAACAGGGAGGAGGTTTCCAGTTCAGCTCCAGCTTGAATTCTCAGTGCCCTCAGCCCAAGCATATGTAATCTTCAGCAATAGGGTCTTACCATCTCATTTTGGTTGGCAACCAAGATCCTTGGCAATGTCCTGTAAGGTTTCGGGGGCCTTGGGAACTTCCCTTGCCAACAACTCACTGGAAGGTATCCTATCTCTGGCACTGAAATTTTTCCAGTAACAATCTATGGCTACTGGGTATGCCATTATCTAAACAAGTAGGTTTCCATATGGCTTATTGTAAACCTCTTAAATTTTGACTAATTCTCCTTCCAACCCTCCTTTACTCAATCACTTCCCCTGACCCCTCCTTAGACCATTGCAACTCTAGTAATCAGTTCATCTACTTACATATATACTGTACCCATCCTGAGTCTCCTCTCTCCTCCCTCCCTTATAACCCCTTTCTAGCTTACTGGCCCCTACTACTGACTTTCACTACAACTCACATACAAGTGATCTGTATCTTTCAACCTATACAAATATCAGTTGAAAATGGATCAAAGACCTTAATCTAAAACCTACAATGCTCAAATTGCTATAGGAAAACACGGGGAAGACACTTTAAGATAGAATCAGAGGCAGAAACCTTCTGAACAGGACTGGAATAGTCCCAAGAATTAACAAATGAAACGATACGAAATTTAAAAGTATGCTCAGTAAAAGAAACCAATGTAGCTGGAGAGAAGACTCAGTGCTTAAGTGCATTCCCTGCAAACGCAGGAGGGTGCATGGGGGCCTGAACCAAGTTTGAATCTCTAGAACTCATGTAAACAACTGGACATGTTCACACTCACCTGTAACCCCAGCCCCATAGGGGAGCAGAGACCTGGGAAATGCAAGAGGTCACAAAAAGAAAAGCAGCAAGCACCGTGATTAGTGAAAGACTCCAGTAAAACAAGAATGGACAGAAGGTAGATAGAAAGGGACACCCAACATTCTGCTCCAGATCCACAAGGAAGCACACCCCACCACAGATGAGAGCAAAGGGTACTGCAAGGGTGTATACATGAGCACACACCACACCTGTACATATACACAAGAAAGAAAGGAAGAGAGAGAGGGGTAAAAAGGGAGGGAAGTAGCAAAGCAAACAGAGAGCTCACAAAATGGGAGAAAATCTTCACGAGGCAGGAGACTAATAACTTTAATTTATAAAAACTGCATTCATTAAACACCAAAAATAATACTGCCAAATGAGCTAATGAAATGAGAGTTCACAAAAGAAGAAACACAAATAGCTAATAGGTATCATAAAAATTGTACAACATCCCTAGCCATCAGAGAAATGCAAATTAAAATGACTTTAAGATACCACCATCTCACCCCAGCCAGAATGGATATTATCAAAACAAAAAAAAATGGCCACAAATACTACCAAAGGTGTGTGGGTAAAGTGGCCATATTCACTAACCTTGGAATTGCAAACCAATACAGCCACTATGGAAATCAGTATGCAGCTTTCTAAAAAAAAAAGAAAGAAAGAAAGGTAGAAACAGAACTGTAATATGATCCAGCTATATCACTCCTGGGCTTATGCCCTAAGGACTCCACACTCCACTAAAGAGATACTTGCACATCCATGTTTATTGCTGTTTGATTTGTGATAGGTAAGAAATGGAACCAGTCTAGATGTCAACCAACAAATAAGTGGATAATGAAAATGTGGTACATACACACAGTGAAATTTTACTCAGCAAAATTAAAATTAAGAAATTTGCAGGAAGATGAATGGATCTGCAAAGAATTATATTGAGCAAATAACCCAAACTCAGAAAGTCCAAAACCATACAGGAAAAAGGATATGGTTGGATTGATTCCTTAATAAAATAAACCTAAAATATAAAATCAAGTTTATACCTTCTTACCCATACTTGGTATAAGTACATTTCTGCATTTTTTAGATTGGTTTGTTTATTAAGAATAAGGCATAAGTATAAAAACATCCCAACTGATACACCTCAAAAACTTTTATTAAGAACATTGATTGCCATAATTCTTTGGAAATCATAACTCTTTATTGGATATGGTAAAATTGATACTTCAATATTACATATTTTCATGATTTTGTGATAAAATATTACCATAAGTACAGATTTAGTAACCAAAAAGGACTGTGTCATTTCAACCAAGAACATGATTGTTATACAGGGTAGGTCCATCCAAATCCCTTTAGACAGTTATAAAAATGATCAATCTGGCCTGGCTGGTTGTAGTGGTACATGCCTTTAATCCCAGTACTTGGGAGGAAGAGGTAGGAGGATCGCCATGAGTTGGAGGCCAGCCTGAGACTACCTAGTTAATTTCAGGTCATAGTGAATTCCAGGTCAGCCTGGGCTAGAGGAAGACCCTAACAGGTCAGTCTGGGCTAGAGCAAGACCCTACCTTGAAAAAAAAAAAAGGTTTTTCTAAATGTTCCTAGGGAGACAGTATGAATAACATGCCAACAGACACAAAGTGTTTGGTGTTTTGAATGTGCTGCTTTGAAAGGGCATGAACTTTCCCCACCAATTTTCCTTATGAGGCTCCTCTTCTTCTGAGTCTGGGGAAGGAAGATTAGACTTTAACAAAATAATTAAGTAAACAATAATATCCCCATATAAATATGAGAAAAACCATCAAGTGAACCTACTTTATGCTTAAATGTGCTTCTATTAAAACCATGGAAGTAAAAATAAATTGGTTTGGTATAAGTAATATTTAAATGCAAAGTTTTAGTGTGAGAATTCTTATATTTGAAACACACGCACACACACAATGGCACTATTAATTAAACTACTCAAGATACACTTCTGCAAAATATTTCTTCATAAAATATAAATTAAGGAGGTAAAGAATAGCACTTCCTGCTTTCCAATCAGGGATGTATGAAAGAGCATTTAGTTATTTTCTTTCTGAGGACGGATGCCCAAGTTTTCCTGTGGCTGCATCTGCACTTCAGGCCTTTTATCTCAAGGCATCAGTGTAACAAAGCTGAACATTCTGCTCCCTTTAGCAACCAGGGAGAGTTCATGCGCCCTCTGCTGGCCACAGAGCTCACTGCTGAGTAGTTTCTAGCTGGAATTTCTGACCTCTGAATTGCTGAAAACAAATGGAAGACATTTAACAGAATGGTCTTAGAAATGAAAAGAAAAACAGCGGGGTATGCATCCTGTGTTTTGAGAACAGTATCAGACATAGGAGACAAAAAAAGAAGATCTACATAAAGGAGATGAAAGAGTCTATTTCATGATAAACAATATTAAAATGCTAGTTCTTTTCCACTTGATGGGTAGAGAACTCCCAATTGAAGAGAGAAATTGGAATTGAATATTGATCAAAATATTGAAAAACAGAGAAGCTATTTATAATCCATAATAATCTATTCAATCATTAGTAACAAAGTTGGAGCTGTGTCTTTGAGTTTTATACTTATTTTAAAACTACAGGAATTTAGAGAGTCAAAATAATGTGGCAAAATAATAGTTTTTAATAAATGGAAAATAGTTTTTAATAAATGGAAAAGAATGCAGAGTCTCTAAACATGCTCAAAGGAATGAAGGCAAAACAATAAAGGAAAGTATTTCATGTAATGATGGCACAATATATGTAGTACATATTATATTATAAAATATATAGTGCATATATATGTACAATATATTTTATGTATATAGTGCATATATATACATATATACATGTATATTATCTATATATGCACTATATATAGTACTATATATACATATATATGTATATTCCCTGTATATACATATATATAGGGAAATGATCGCCTCACACATAAACTTGCTTAATTTCAAGTGGGTATGAATTTTCAATTGTGTGGCTATATCTCAGTATATTTAAGAGAATGCAACTGATTTATTTTAAGAACTGAGCATTCTAAAATCCAGTCTCAAATAAGAGAAAGATCTATACCTGTGATGGTAAAGTTTTGTTGTCAACTTGACCTTACATGTTATCTTGGGTGGGTCTCTGAGGATGTTTACAGGAAGGCAGCCTCCCAGCAAGGGGCAAGATGTAAGGGAGCTCAAGGGAGCTAGAAGTAAACATTCTTTCCTGTGTGGGTAGTACAGGAAAGAAATTCCAGAGACTCAGGAAGCCTAATTAAGTCTGGGATAGAATTGTAAGACCCCACCCTAAGACTATATAAAGGTATAAAGGGGAAGAAATTCTTTCCTTGCTCCCCCCCCCGTCCCGCCCTCTTGCCTCTTTGCTGTTCTATGGTATGGTGTTGGTGATACGTTTTCTCTCTCCTTGGACCTGTGAAAGGGGAGCAGCCTCTTTTGCAATTAGGAACTTCCCCTGTATCTATAGCTATAAATAAATACTTTCCTCCCCCAAATTGTGCCTGGTTTGAAGATTCATCCCAGTTGTGTGTGGCTGACTACTACAGATTTGGTACCATGAGTGGGGTGATTCGCTGAGATGAATCTGACCATGTGGATTTTGATCTTCTGGAACTTGTGTGTTGGAGGAATGGACATGGACTTGATACTTGCACCTCAAGATGTCTTCCAAAGTGGTAAGCCAAGTTTTGTAGACTATTCTGGTGAGAATTTGGAAATGCTCAGTACAGAGAGAATTGCATTTGGAGGCTTGGCTTGTGAACTTTCTACGAGGAAGGAGAGACTGAAGAAAACTGTAATAGAAGTGTGTGCCTGGGTCAAGGGGTGGATGTGTCCTACTGCCCATGCCCAGAGAGCTTGACCAAGGTTAAATTTAAGTAATGGACTGTGTGCTTGGCTATGAATATGGAACAGAGAATTTAAGATTTGAAGTTAGAAAAACCTCAAAGCAAGTTTAACTTACTGGCAGAGACTGGCTTTTGATTATGGCCCAACTGCTTTACATTGAAACAATGGAGAGATGCCTGAGGTGTTTCTACCCAGGAAGGACAGAAAGATGGACTATGCAAACTCTTTGAAAAGGAAATCACTGAAAGAAAGGAATCTGTTCTTCAAAGTCACATCTATTTTTTTCCCTGAATTAACAACATGGCTATGTCCTGCATACCTGATATTGCTTTTGGAAGCATGAGAAATGCATGCATGGAGTGGGTCATGAAGTGCACACGGTTCCAGGAGCCACTGCTGAGACATGGTATTTGGAACAGGGCATGAAGTCCCTGATTAGCAAGTGAAGTCATTGGAAGGTGGACCATGGTTTGCAATGGAGACCCAAAGACCTTTGGGACAGACCAGGACTTTGCAAGTGCTACCATGGAGCGCTGTTGGCTTGGGATGGAAGTTTCCCCAGGTAAGAAAGGATCTAAATAGGGTAGGATGAAGCCTAACCCCAGTCAAATTGCACTCACCTCTAATTCCTAGTCCCAGTCATTGGCTACTTCCCACACTGAGCTACTGATTGAAAAGACCCACCAGGTCCCCCAAAACATTACAGGCTTATGTCAAAGCTCTTAAATACCCATCCCTGGCCAAAGGTGAGACCCTATTGCTAAAGATACCACAGAGTGTCATCACACAACACTGAGAAACCCTGCTGAATCCAGAAAGGTAACCTGTTCCCAGGTGGTAGCCTGTGTAGGGCTGAAAGGCATTACATGAACTGCTAGGGTAAACTGGCCAATGATATTCAGAGAAAACAGAAGTCGCTGATATACAAAACCAACAATGTTACCAGAATGCTGAGGACACTGCTATACAGCAGAGACCAGCAAGCCAAGAAGTGCTAATCTGTGCAATAGTGGAGCTAAACCTAGGTGGGTAATCAACAGCTTGCTGATTGGCTAAGATATCCACTCAGTGGCAAGGGACCCTTAACTAGAACTGGGATCCATGGCAAACTCTTAAGGAGACCAAGAACCTGGACTCCAAGAGAACTCCAACTAACCAGAGATCTAAAGTCTACACCCATTAGAATCTCACCAAATTAACAATGTTTGTCTCTAACCTATACTGATCTGGAGCTGGACATCACCTCCAAGCCAACATTAGGTGGACAGCATTAGGTGGACAGGAGAATGTGTCAAACACTGGTAAAGAGATGCTGGCCATAACACCCATAACCCCGCCCCCAAGAACACACCTCCCACAAGGTGCCACAAATTTCCAAATCCTCTCTACTCCCCCTGCCACCCAGGGTTTGGAAACAACCTGATTGTAAGCATGTAACACAGATTACATATTAACTAAGCTGGCTTCTTCATGGTTTAGGATGACGCTCCCCCCCCCATCCCTCTGAAACCTGGTGTAGGGTCCTCATTTTGTCTAGTGAGACTGAAGCCATTGTTGCTTCACCCCCACCAATGCATACTGTGCTGCCGCCTGTCTGACTATGTTGTTAAAGCCTCTCTCTCTCTCTCTCTCTCTCTCTCTCTCTCTCTCTCTCTCTCTCTCTCTCTCAAAACCCTAACTGATAGGCAGGTTCACATCATCAGATCTGCTGCCAGCATTAGCCTAATATAATCTACTGAATCTCAGGCTTTCCTTGGAGACTACAGAATGGGGAGCAGGTGCAACAGAGCAGATACATCCAGAATCCCTTTCTGTGTCCACCAGCACCACCATGATCCATCTGTGCAGGCTCAAACAGCCAGCTATTCCTGTTGGTTTGCTGGTATCAGATCCATATCTAGTTGTATAAGCTTCTGCCTCCCCAGGCCTGGATCTCTGTATTTGGGAAGTTTTATTAGCTCATGATTTTTGTTGGTCACAGAATGTAAGAGTGTCATGGAAAATTAGTACATTTCAGCTTAGTTCTGTGTCTGTGCCCATACTACCCTGAACATGGCCTGATCTCATCGGTTTAGTTCTGGAAATGTCAGGAATTTTTCAAAAGAAAAATTAAAAGGTAGACTGGAAAAAAAAAAGCCTTGCAAATCAAAAGAAG
Source organism: Zapus hudsonius (assembly GCA_004024765.1). Lineage (NCBI taxonomy): Eukaryota > Metazoa > Chordata > Mammalia > Rodentia > Dipodidae > Zapus > Zapus hudsonius. Next base: position 26,255 of record PVHP010019673.1, read on the forward strand.
ATCATACACCATGGCCAAGTTGGTATCATTCCAGGGGTACAAGGTTAAGTCAACACATCAAAATCAATAAGTGTAATTTAGTGCATAAACAGATTTAAGGACAGAAACCACATGATTATCTCAATCGATGCAGAAAAGGCCTTCAACAAAGTTCAACATCCCTTCATGATATAAGCCCTGAAGAAACTAGGAAAGACAGAACATATCTCAACATAATAAGCATTACATATGACCTGTAGCCAACACTATTCCATATTGGGACATTTCCTCTTAAATGTGGAATAAAACTAGTGTGTTCCCTCTCTGTCAATGCAGTCTTGGCTCTAGTGGGTTCCGGCAGGCTGAACAGAGTGACCACGAGATGGAGCTCTAGGATTTACTAACGGAATTTCCTCAGCCTTCTAATGAGCCTGCTGTTTGTCTTCTTAATCCTACAATTTGGCCTCAAGGTGTCCTCCTGGATATGAAAGACCTTAAAAACCATGTCAAATAAAGTAAAGAAAGGAGGCTAGTGGTGTCCCTGATCTAGTTTTTGAAGGCTTTGTCTAATATCTGCAAAGGCCTGCCTTATAAAATGTATGGGTCTCCCACGCCTGACTTTCAGGATCCAGATCAGTGTACTTGTACAAGAAATCAGGGTTTTATGACACTCCCTGCATTACCTCCTCACTTGTGATGGTTAACATGTTTGATAATAGCCTTCCTCACTTCCTCTACTAGACAGGTAATCATATGGTCTCACCATATCCTTCCCCATCATTTCCTGCATCAGTAGCCTGATACGTCCTCCAAGGCTCCACATTGGCATTGCAGTAGAGCCTGACCAGGCTGTAGCTGAGTTCTGAATGTGACCCTCATCAGCCCAAGTATGTGCTAAAGACCAGATACAAAGCTTTTCGTGTGTGCAGCAGTTGGTTATGACAGCATAGATATCTTGTCTGGTGAGGTCAGAAGCTACAGTGAGACTGTTGACTCCTTAATGATGATAGAGTGATCCTGGATAACAACCTTTATTAGGATTGTATTTGGACAGGTCAGACATGGGAAAGGGGTTTATCTGGGTAGTGTCAGGGTCCCCACTAGCCACCTCATGAAAAGAAAGGATGCCCTCTAAGGGAGAGGGGATGGCTTTTAATTGCTCCCTGGATTCCCTATATTAAGTTCTTAAGTGAGTATGTAAGAAAGACAGTCTATGGGCTAAGGAAGGGTGGCTGGAGAAAGGATCTGAGATGTAGAAGAAGAAAGAGAAGTTAAGGGTGCAGGATTTCCATTGTTTCAATAATCTGATTGTGAAAGGAAAGGACACTAGTATCTCTTTAGAATATTTCTATCAGGACAGTTACACTACTGCCAGTCACACCACTCATTGAAAGTAAGCAATTTCCAAGAAGAAAGGCAAGGTAGCTGCCCCTTAACCTAAGGATTTGTAGCAAGCTGTCTTTTGCCAGCTGCCTTTGGGTACAAGCACCAAGAAGAGAGAGAGAGAGAGAGAGAGAGAGAGAGAGAGAGAGAGAGAGAGAGAGAGAGACATAGGAGATGTAGCAAGCAGTAGAATTAGAAAGGAATGGATATCTGGGGGAAAGGGAGTGAATGAAAATGAGGAAAGCCTCAGAGTTCAAAGTAGATGTAGCAGGAAAAAGGCAGAGGGAAAGGCTTCCTGAATAAGACACTGGGAGGTGATGTCCAGCCTCTGCTCATGCCTTTGGGTACCAGCACAAAAAAAAGTAGTCTTTGTCCACCAAGGCCCTTCAGTTAAAAATAGTAAGAGTAAAGCTTCATGCAAGGGATCGAAAAGGACTCTCTGCACCAAGATGTAGAAAGTGATTCAGTTACATCCTGGAGACCATTGTGTCTCACTGGAGAGAAGCCCCATCCAGAGACCATTGATTGATTTTCCATGGAACTGCTTTGCCAACCACCACAAATGTGAAAACAAAGAGGCAAAGGGAGGAAAAGGGAGTTCCCTGTTTGTAAAATCAAAATGCCATGCTAGGAAGAACAATGAAAAGCCAAAGAGATGAAGGTAAAAGCACTTACCAAACCAGAATAACTATAAAATTATTTATTAAAGAAAATATGCTACAAGGAGGGACAGAAATGCCATGGGTAAATCTCAGATTGAAAATTGGTCCTGAGAAGAAATAGCTGTTGTCTATAATATTTAAGGAAAGTTACCTGGTCTAATCTTGTGTGCCATTTCTGCAGGGTCTATATCTAGATAAATAAATGGGCATCTCACTACCTTGTTAAGTAGTAAATTTCACAGCATCAATTGTTTTTCTTAACCTAATTTGGATAAGGTACTATAGCAGTTACCTTCTCATTGCTGGGATAAAACACCTGAACAGAAGCAGCTTATGAAAGAAAAAGGTTTCTTTTCAGCTTATAGTTTAGATGAGAAGTTTCATCGTGGCAGAAAATCATATCAAGGACAGCCAGACCTCACATCTCTACAACAACAGGCATGAAGTAGAGTAAGTGAGCTAGCTGTAGCAATCAGGGCTGGGTTATCACACCCCAAGGCCCACTCCCAGCCACACACCTCCTCCAGCAAGGCTCCATCTCCCAAAGGCTCCACCAGCTGGGTATTAGGTAGGAGGCTTAATCACAGACACATGAGGCTATGGAGGACACGTTACATTCAAACCTTCACAGTTACTACTGGAGTTAGAATCTAAATGTTTGTATGAGATGCCACAAGTCACTTGGGTCAAGCTCCAAGTACTCAGAATCTGATAAAGTATGGAAATAACCATTTTTATATTTGATCTTTTGTCTCTAAAGTAAACACATCGTAATTAACTTGGAGAGTTATCTTGTCTCATATACCTATCCTGAGTTTTGGTCCATATAAAACTAACTAACTATAAAGTTAAACATAGAGCAATATACTGCAGTTAATTATTTCTTCCTGGCCTGAGAAGGTGGAGCAGTTTTCAAGCTCAAGACTCATGTCATAGGAGCAGTATACAGCTCCATGCCCACTGCAATAAAATCCTCAAGGAGTGAAGGTTCTTTGTTCTTTTTCCAATTCACCCTTATTGTCCCTTCTTACAAGATGTGCTCTTATTTGTCTTTTAGTCTGATTTCATAAATGGTAACCTTCCTAACTTATCTCCACTCAGTTCCTTTTCTTGAATGATGTTCTATGGATCATTCCTAGCATTGGGCTACTTTACCCAAGGACCAAGGGGATTGAGTCTTCATTTGTTTGGTAATAAAATGTTTGCCCAAGAGCTTGAATTCAGGCTCAGAAGGGGTTTTTGTTTGTTTGTTTATTTGTCTTTTGTGTGTTTTTGTCTTTCCTATTATCAATGGGGAAAGTTGCCTTTAATCTGGATTGGTGGTACACACCTATACTTCTAGCACCTGGGAATCTGAGACAGGGAGGTTGCTAATATGAGGCCAGCCTGGGAAACACAGTAAGACCCTGTCTGAAAAAAAGGAAAATGTTCAGATTTCAGTGGGCAGAGAAAGAAGATGGCAATCAGTTGAGGGAAGCAAGCAAGAAAAGACAGACCACTCCCAAAACAGAAAAAACTTTTTTAAAAAGTATTTTTGCCTGGTGTAAAGGCAGAGCACTCAGAAGACAGAGGTAGGAGGATGGCTGAAAGTTTGCATACAGCCTGAGACTACATAGTGAATTCCAGGTTCCACTCTGAGCTAGAGTAAGACCTTGCCTTTGTTTCAATATCCTAATTATGAGTAAGTATACACATTGTATGAGCAAATCTTGTGAATGTGTCCCCGTTTCCCTTCTCTCTGTCCCTACTCACTGGGGTCCTTCCTCGGTGCACATATTGGATACGTCCATAGGTTAGGGGGTTATGAACTGCACCAGAGGTAGCCAGTTTTTCATTCTTTTTTTTTCCTTCCCCCTTTGTGTATTGTTGCTGAAGGGGGATGTCTCTGGATGTTCTCCCCCACCGTGGCTCTTACATTCTTTCTGCCCCCTCTTCCACTCAGTTCCCTGAGTCATGGTGGGTGAGTTTTGAGTCTGCTTTGTTGTTGAGATCTTAAGTTTCTCTGGATCTTTGCCCTGGGTTGTGTTGGGTATCATTGGCGTCTGTCTCCATTGACCTTTCATGGGTTACCAGACTTGCTGTGGTGATTGGTTTCCTGTTTGTCTCATCACTTTCTCATGGGTTTCATTTGGGCCCTGGGTTAAGGCTAGATGTGATGTAAGCAATTGATTATTCTCCTCAGTTTAGTGCCACTATTGCACAGATGAGCATTTCTTGACTTGCTGCGAGACCCTACCTTGACAAACCAAAATAAAAAAAAATTGTCACAAAGACAGAAAGTGAACGCATGGGTACACCAAGTCCTCTTTCTGCTACAAACTTATTTCAGATACATGTGCCACTTTGTTTATCTGGCTTTATGTGGGCACTGGGGAATCAAACCCAGGCCAGCAGGCTTCACAAGCAAGTGCCTGAGTCCCAGAAGAAAAAAATTTTTGACACCTCTTTTCTTTTTTCTTGACTCTTGCTTCAGAATCCAGACTTATTTCTAAACAAAGAAGATAGTCTTCTAATGGTACAAGGATGTGATCTAGTTAGGTCAGGGAAGGTCACTTTGGCTGAACTATTTCAAAAAGGGTAGCCAGTTATGTCACTTCAATAGCCTATAACAAAGAAATTCAACCCCAAAGTTTGCCAAGGCAAAAATCTCATCTACAAACACAACTTCCTTGCAGCAGACCCTCAAGCTTAAAATCCTCTCCCCTCCCTCTGCCATCCAGAACCAGAGGCAGCTTCACTGAAGGCCTATTGTCATGGTTTGATCCAGGTGTCCCCCACAAACAAATGAATGTGTTCTGATAGATCGATCCTCAGCTGATGGCAATTCGGGAATTAGAACCTCACTAGAGCTGTGTTGTTGGGGATGGGCTTATGGGGGTTATAAGCCAGTTTCCCCTTGCCAGTGTTTGGCACACCTTCCTGCCGCTGTTTGCAGTTCTGTGGCAGAGGTGATGTCCAGCCCTCTGCTCATGCCATCGTTTTCCCTGCCAGAATGGAGTCTCCCCTCGAGTCCGTAAGCCAAATAAACCCATTCCTCCACAAGCCGCTTTTGCTTGGGTTCTTTCTGTGCAGCAACTAGAAAGCTGACTGCAACAGTTTTGGTACCAGAAGTGGGGTCATCTGTTGCTGCTAGAACCCTGATCTTGTGGCTTTGGGCTTTTGGAAGTGATCTGCAGAAGGAATGTGGACAGATTGGAAAGCTTGTCCTAAGAGGTGCCTTGCAGTGCTGTAAGTACAGTGTATTGGATCATTCTGGTCAGAGTTTAAAGACCTGAATGTAATGAGAACTATGGACTGTGAGGTTTGGCTTACGAGGG
>PVHP010019674.1:0-30000 GCA_004024765.1 Zapus hudsonius
GGTCAGCCTACTCATGGCCGCAAATTGTGTTTCGTGTCAATCGTCTCTGTTTACTCCAGCTGTCGTTGATCAGTTTCCCCTGGCAGCCTGTGCTGTGCCTTCCAGCACTACACTAACTGCCTTCTGGGGGCTGGATACCATTCTGGACGTTGAAGGGTTTCTCGATGCTGATCGATGTAGTCTGTGGTTTCTTCAGTAAAAGGGTTTTGCCTCAGGCCTGGGGAGAGCACTCAAGAGCTTTGACAGAATTCTGTCTTTTTGTTGGAATCTCATGAGTCACTTTGGTCAACAGCTCAGTGAGGGAAGGAACCAGTGGTCGGAACCAGGGGTTGTCAGGCTGATCTAATTATTCACAGGCTTAGACATTTACTTTTAATAAGACTCCTTTTAAATTTGAAAAATGATTTTAGTTTGTTTCTTCACACTACTCTATATTTTAATCATGGTGAAGTGAAAGACAGTGTAATTCATAGAAAGAAAATTTGATCATAACAATTGATCAATGAAATCAACCAGAATTAAAAAAAATCATATTTTTTGTATTCCATTATTCTTAATGGCCTTTTAAAATCCGATTTAACAACAACAACACAATGTTTTTTGTTTTTTTTTTTCTGAGCACGTCCAGTGCAGTATGCTTTTGTGGCCCAGTTATCTTTTAGATTAAAGGTCTGGGTGATTTCAAATGGCTGAAACAGAGAAAAAAACCTCTGTGTGGTAATGAGGATCTAGAAGTGAAGAATATTTTCCCAATATTAATATTAACTAAATGGTTTAGGAAAATACCTTTCTGCACAGTTGTGGTCATTCCTGTCTAGGGGGTTTCCTTCAGGAATTCTTTCCTGGGGTGGGAATATAGCTCAATGTTAGAGCACTGGCTTCATGTATATGAGGCCCTGAGTTCAGTTCCCAGAAGAAAAACTGTTTTTTTTTTGTTTGTTTTTTACTGCTAGTTTCTTTTACCATCTTCTCCTGTGACTCACTTATATATGCCTTTGCAAAATGAGATTCCTGCCCTATAGTACGCGGTGTGAATTCACTGTTTGACAATCTGTCTGCTGCTGTAAAATTAGGATAACTGAGTACTTCTTTTAAAGCTTGACAAACAAATCATGGGAAGCAAAAGGAAAGAATGATATTTTCTGAAACCAAACCAAACATTTCTTGGACATATTTGTAGATGAGTTGTGCTTCCCTGCTTTCGTTTGAACTGAATGGTCATCCATGTGTGAGGAAATAAATCTGAAAGCTAACTGAAAGCTCTGGTTTGCCTTTCCAAGTATCTTCTGCATCATCTGGACTTTTAAATTTATTCTATCACACACGGGTGGCTGGGCTCTCCAAATAAAGTTGGCAAAAGGCGATTCTTTTGTGTTTATGTTAATCTCAACTCAGAGATGGGAGCTGCCTGGGATCAGAGCTTTACCAACCACCAACTCTTGATTTTTTTCAGTCCTTTCTCTTCTACTCCCAAGTTCTTATCTCAATACTTGTTCCTAAAAGATCAGCTACTGCCCTTTAAGAAGTAGGATATGTAAATGAAATATCAAAGATTGGATTAAACTCAGGTGAATGGCAATGTTTGAGTATGTGTGCAAACAAAATCAGTCCTGAAATATCCTACTTGAAGAATTACCCTTGCTTCTGGCCTTTAACACACACACACACACACACACACACACACACACACACACACCTTGGTGATGTGAAGTAAATCTAAATTTTGTTACTATCCAAATGAATAAATGAAAAATGAAACACCTTGAAAGTTTTTCATGCCAATGAACTAGTCATGTTTGAAAAAAATAGAATTAGCACACTGTTCACCCTATTTTATGTATTGTTAGATATTCATAGGCTGTATTTTATTAGTGTGTACTGTCACGCATCAATATTGCTATTAGTGGAAGTCCAGAGTGCACAGAGTACTCATTGTCATTTTACATATTGAATCAAATTGACCCTCTGCAGTACACTGTGGTATTTTCACCTTGCCATTGATGTGGGTGAGGAAAGGTAGCTTAACTGTGGTACAATTTGAATGCTAGCATTTTTCCCGAAAGGAAAGTCATGAAAATAGAGTGAACTGCACAAAACTCTTCTTTTCATGAAATGAAGCATATTTAAAAAAACATTCTTTCATTTATTAAAATAGTGGCTTATAAGTACTGAATGTTACAACTAGATGTATTGATATGAAAACAGACTATCAAGGACACAGTAAAAAGAAGACAAGTTTTTTTTCCTCTTTGAGACAAAGTTTCATATAGCCCAGGCTACATTTTTGAACTTGTTATGTAACCAAAGATAACCTTGAATTCCTAATCCTCCTGCATCTGTCTTCCAAGTGCTGATTACAGGCATATGCTACCACACTCAGTTGGGCTTTTTGCAGCACTGGAGATCAAACCCAGGCCTCTATATCTTCAAGCCAAAAAAGCCAACTATTATGGTGAAAAACAGCACAACACAAGTTGATTTATACAATAGGTTTATTATTGAATCTATAATCATTTTATTTTTAAGAAATTAATCTCAGTACAACTTTTGAATTTCTTATAACTGTCCTTGACTCAAAGTAACCCAATGGGAATATGACCAATAAGTTATATGTCCGAACAAAAAAGTGCATAATGAATGAAAACTGAAAAAAAATTCAGTTTAACATTTTTAATATATATTCACAGATGTGAGCCAGGGCCTTTCAACATATTCTATAGAAATTAGTAACTGTGCTCAAAACATTTTGGTCCTAGCAGAGTGTTTTTTCTTTCAAGTAGATTTGTCAAAATATTACATAAGGGTCAATTATAGTGAAATTCCATTTGCAACATCAATAAAAATATAGTATTCCAAGAGGCTCAGTACTGCATTTTGTGTCAGTGTTCTGCAGTTTTCTTAAACATTTTTCAAAGAGCTAGAACTGACAATGTGAAAATCACATTGTTGTTTATAACACCAAAAGTACAAAAGTAAAGGAAATTGATAGCTTTAAGTTTCACAGTCATATTTTGACAATTATTTTTCCTATCATGAAGTCATAATGTACCAATTTTCATAATGGCATGATTTTGATGGTGTGATGGTGAAATGGGGTGGAGAGAGGAATAAAGGAAAAAGTTTAAAATAATTGCTCTTTTTCATTTCAGAAATTGTTGCCAAATACAACGTTTATATTTTGCAAATATTCTCAAGCTTTAGAAAAGTTGTAAGTACAATAAAAAAGATTATGTTTTCACCAAAATGTTTTTAGATTGCTCCTGACATGAATCATGGCCTTTCCCAAATACTTTAGTGTTTCCTACAAAGAGATTCTCCTACAACTGCAAAGAATCCATCAAAATCAGGATGCTAGCACTAATAATACACAATGCCCCATATGTGATCTGCTGTATTCTTGGACCTGTGAAAGCTTCACTAAATTATACCAATTACATTACTTATTTGAAAGCCATCGTTTCCAGGATCACACTTTACAGTAAGCAGCATTCTCTCTGGGATTCCTCACTCTAGCCTGTCTTTAACTTGCAAGATCTGAACACATTGAAAGTGTACAGTGTGCAATTGTGTAAAGTATCTTCCAATTTGGGCTTGTATTCTTCCTTACAATTAGACACAGTTTATTAATGTTATAGTATAACATTATAACATATCGAGGCAATACTGTGTTCTCCTCGCATCCTATCATGGTGTGAAACTCTATATGTATAGTATTTATGGATATTCACCTTGACCATGGGATTGAAGCAGTGCCTGCAGGCATCTCTGTTGTAAAATGACAGTGGACAAGATATAAATATTTGTGATGGTTTCATAACTTCTACAAGCTTCATAAAGATCCAGGTTCTCATTCAACTCTCAATTTACACGTTTACTTTTATGCATCAAAATGAATGAATCATTTCCTTGTCTAGGCAAAGCTTTACAGTCTCGTTGCAGTTACCTTCATGTTGCTGGACAAACATCCAGCCAGAAACAGTTTGTGGGAGGAAAGGGTTGATTTCTGGCTTGCAGATTCCAAGGAAAAGTCTATCACAGCAGAAGGAGCTAGATCAATAGCAGAGAGAAACAGCTCCCAGCAGCAGCTCAAACTGCTCTGAACACACCTTAGGGCTAAACAATTGACACACACTTTTCCAGTAGGGCTTCTCCCACTGGAGACTCAAGTTGCTAGCTCACTCAATTAATAAAAATTGCCTGAGTCTATGGGGCCATATATTCAAACCACCACAAGCCTGTTATTACAATTATTCATTCTGAGGCCTCAAATTATCCTAAATTGGTTAGTGGGAGATACTTCAGGTTTTTTTTTTTTTTTTTTGTTCTACTGACCCATCCCCATTTCCTGCTTTGTGGCACAAAATGACAGTTTATTTGTGCTTTTATATTTTCTGTACCTCAGTTTTGAGATCAGCAATCTCTTTTTTTTCCCATTTGAGGAGCCCTGAGTTCTCATAGTAGACAATGGTATTTTGGTATTTAAATACCAAAAGGTTTATTGCTTTTGAATGTCACTGCTTACACAGAGAAATAGGAAAAATGAGCCCACACTAAAGCATATGTGCATTTCTTCTTTAGCTTACCTAATTCTTAGGAAGGATGTACTGTTATAACAAAAGGCAGGGACAGAATTAACACGAAGGTCCCCTCCCATGAAGTCTTGGGAGGTGCCAGAGAAAATGAGAAAATCTCAAAGACATGGCTTTGTGTGCTGTCTTCAATACCACAGTAACAAAGAAAGAAGGGTATGGGAAGCCCAGGTATGGGGAAGTGACTAAGACAAGCAAACAAGAACAAGGTTGGGTCTGCAGATTTACATCTGTCATAGTGACCCTTCAGTGGCTTAGAGTCACCTTTCTGTTCCTGTTGCAGAGGAATCTCCTTTAGAATGGGGGTGAGGTGGTGGCAGGACGACAAGGATGCTGCTGTTCTGTCTTCAGAGCTCCTGCATTTGTTGATCCTCAGAATAATCATCCCAACTCCCTATGAGAAAACGGCACTTTTAAGGGTCGTGTATTCTTATTCCCTACACATATATAAGTAGGCTTGTATGTTTATTGATTTCAGGACATACTGCCACAGATACGGCATCTTGGTATTTGACAAAGTAACAGCAATAAGGAAGTTGAGCTCACCTTTACTTCTTGAGCAGGGAGAGGGGCATTTTTTATCTGGGAAAGCACAGGCTGGGGAAAGAATTTGAATAGGGATTGCTAAATCCCCCAGTATATTACCCTCTTGCCATCCAATCAAATTTTCCTGTATCTTTCCAGCCTTTATCAAAACACAGCATAAAAATATGGGGCTTTCCCATTTCTTTGAGTATTCCTCTCAAGGCTTTCCAAAGAGATAAAACTGACATGAACATGCTCCTCCTTTATTCATCTCTCTTTCCATGACTATAATATATGCTTAGGGTGTATAGCTTTTAAGGAGAAAGGATTTCATTTTTGCTCATAGCTTTGGAGATTTTAGTCCATGCCCCACTATTCTGGGGCTTGTAGTGAGGTGATCGTGTTTGGCTCATGGTGTGAAGCAAGAGTCAGAAGGGAAAGGACCAGAGTTCCTTGGTATAACTGGGAGAAATGCCAACAATGCTCTGAAACATCCTAAGAAGCCCCATTTCTCTGAGGCTCTGCCAGCACTCAATAATGGTACCCTGGGGAGCAGGCCTTTACCACACACACCTTTGGGGATACTTAAGATGAAAATTACATGTCTTTTCCTATAATGAGAATCTTGCTTCTCTTGTGTTTAATATATTAGGTAACCAACTTTCTATCTAGCATTTCACTCATTTCTGCTTCCATTTCTACCTCCATATCCTTTCTCCATCTCTGAATCTCTGTTCTGCACTGCCCTGTGTAGAGAGCTCTCTAGGTAGTTTGTGGCATTCAGCCCCCACTTGTAGCTCTTCCCTTTATTGAATACCTGCGTCATATCACAATTAGCTTTGACCCCTCAAGGTAAGTCATGTTGCCACGTGTGGAACCCTCCTCATCAAACTTAGATTCTGAAACCTGGTGCTGGATAGTGATCCTGCATAGCAGCCTTCCTGATCCCTTCTGGACTCCTATCTTCCCTGAAAAGCCTCAGTCTGGAAAGCTCACCCTGCTCATATCCTGGTCTCCTTTCCCTCCCTTTAAAGCCCCAGCCTGGGCAGCTGACTCTGTTCATACATTGATCTGTAAGCTTCTTACCCAATGGCTTTGGTTCCCTCCCCCTTTCTTTATTAGATGTGGGTATTGATATCATCTCTGCTTGGCCTAGTTTATTGGTTTGGACCTTAAATTGTTCATGAACAACAAGAAATAGGAGAGAGGGAAGAAGAGTAATCATTGTTTTTATTCTTTCTTACACATGTTCAGTATGTTTCACTTCCCAGGTGGAAACCTGGGGATGTTTGTAAGAAATCAAGCAGCAAAACCTTGTACTATGTAGCTGCAGATGAGTGCTTCTAACAGGCATTAAGTTCTGTGGAAAGACACAGGATTAAATAAAACAATACCTTCCACAATATCGGACATCAGTGCTTACCTTGGAAATGATATGGAAGTATTGTGTAGTGAATACCAAATACAAACTTGAGGTTTGACTCTAAATTTTAATCCTGCTTTTTATCTTAAACAATTTTTAAAATTGCTTCATGCCAAGTTATACAACTCAACAGAAGTATTGATAGGGAAATTTTAAGAAAAATTATTTTGAAGGAGTTCAAATCAATGGCATGTGTGATGGTTTGAATGGCAAATTCTTTCCTCCCTGTTTATTAGTTTGGGTTTTCTAGAGGAAAAAGACTGATAGAATGAATTGTATTCAAAAGTGAATTTATTGCACTAGCTTACAGCAGTGCACAGGCCTGAATCAGGGAACGAGTGGCTGCTCAGTCCAAATGGCCGGATGCCTCAGCAGTCTCAATCCAGCATATAGTAGGAAAGACAGAATGTTAAATATTGATTTATTGATTCATTGTGAGTGCAGACTGCTTGGGAGCTGAAGTGTGGCAGAATAGACCAATTGGTCAAGTATCATTGTCTAAATGTTAAAGTATATCCAGCCTCTTCTGTGGCCCATGGACTGGAAAGTCCTTGAAATGGCTGTCACCTCCCCACACCCCATGGTTAGAAGAAGGAAATGAACCTTGATGGTAAGCAGGCAATGGTGCTAATAACCCAACTACACATAGTCAGGTATTCAACAGTTTGAAAAGGTTTTTGTTTAGAACTTCCCAGTGTGCTCAGTGTCCCCTTTTCTCTCCCTGCCTTGGAAACACTAACACTATCTGCTTCTGAAAAGCCCCCTCTTTGCTTGCCCCCCCCCATTCAGAAAGAGAATATAAGGAAGCTAGGAATTGGGTTCAGGGCCACAGTCCTTTGAGAACTATCTGGGCTGTGGACCCTGTGTTTGAGAGACTAAATCTCCTCTCTTCCTCTCATCACAGTGTTGGAATCATCATTCCAGAGACCCTTCCACATCAAGCACTGAGGCTTCCTGGAGAGCTGCTGGCCTTCAGTCCATGCTGGAAGGCTGAGGAAACTTGGTACCCATGGCCATGAAGGATAGCCAATCAGGATCAATGCACGTGCAAGTGAAGGCATTCACCAGCAAGCAGCACCAGAAGCCAGGCGGGAGGAAGGGGCTCTTTTCTCCCAGAACTTCCTTACATCAAGTGCCCCTCTGAGAAAAGCTAAGTATTTTGTCCCACCAAAGAGGAAGTAACAGACACAATGTAATACCTTTCCTTCGTCACAGCTTGGCAGGACTGTAAAATACCAGAATGTACTATTCTCCATCTAGCTTTTCTATAATCTGGAATTTGAGGATGTCCATGGAATTTAGTTTTAAATGGAAAAAGAAACTAGAGAGCTATCCAGCTGACTGGGGATGGGGAAGGGGGGCAGCAGGGAATTGGGGATAACAACTCATGGTTGGCCAACTAAACAATGTAACTCATTATGGACAACAAAGAAAAAAATGGGGGAAAAAAAGATTTTAACCAAATCAAACAACTGGCATACAACCCACTCCCACATCACATAAATTTTAGGCCAACCTTACTGGTAAATATTGTTAATTCTTAGTTTTTTCAAAATTCTGATGTCGTATTTGTCATTGAACAACATGCTCCCAGTAATTTGATCATGGCTGTTGTACTGCATGTAAAGTTCTAAATAAAATGAAGACCAGAGTCCACTTCATTGGCATTTAAGCTGGACATTACCATAGCAACATTTGCCATTTGATAAAGGTAACTGATCTTAAAAAATATTTATGATTTCCTTCTGGGCATTCTATGTTTTCATATTCATCTCCATGTCTAAAATCATGTGCAAAAATATTTCAGTTTCAAGAAGATAAAAATAACAAAGACAGTTTATCACTTTAAAGTGGTATCATTCTCAGCGGCAAATTGTAAAATGCCATTTCCTCATCTGTTCAGTAATTATAATTTCTAAGATCAGTTCATTTCCAGAATGTATTCAGTTGTGTTCTTATGATAACAGATTATCTGCATTATATAATTGTAGATTCTGGTTGCTTTAGCAACAAAATGCCTGACTTAAATTTAGAAACTCATTTATTTTCTGTCACTTTATTCTTTACTGCTAAGGAGACAAGCTAGTTTCTGTTAAATAAAAAAAAATAAAAAGAGATACTATCATAATGGGTGAATTGTAAAGCTTTGCTCTTTGTTTCAGTTTATGCTAAGGGGAGAAATAACGGGCAATTCTGACAAAATGAAGACTTTGATGTAATGGTACTCTGTGTGCTGGCGAAAGTGAGTGCAGCCAAGGGTCCATATTCATAGATATGGGATCCATGAAGATGCTGCCAATGCCATCCATGGAATGTGTTTAATAAGATTTTTGAATTAGGTGACCTCCCTCCCCTATGAACTCATGTGTTCTGAGTGCTTGATCCTCAGCTGATGGTGATTTGGGAATTGGAGTCTCCAGAAGAGGTGCCTTGTTGGGGGTGGGCTTCCCCTTGCCAGTGTTTGACACACCCTCCTACCTCCGGTTGCCTCCTTCTGGGGCAGAGATGATGTCCAGCCTCTGCTTATGTCATCTTTCTTCCTGCCATCATGGAAGGTGCCCTCTAGCCAGTAAGCCTAAACAAACCCTTTCCTCCCACACCTGCTTTTGTTCAGGTTCTTTGTGCCAGTGGTGCGAAGCTAACTGCAACAGGAGATGGAACTTCAAGGTGTGGGCAATTGCATGCTCCTCTCAAGGAAGGCTGTTGTTTGAAACCTTTTCCCTGGAGAGTCGTGAATACACATCTATTCATCCCACAAAGGACACATGACAGATCAAAGTATAATTACACCAAAACCAGTTTTGGTGAACCAGTGAGTTTAATGAGGTTACTTACAGAGCAGGATGAGGAATTACTTAGAGCAATGTCAAGCCCCCAAAGTGGCCACACCACCAAGAAATTTCATGCCAGCACAGATGATGACATCCACTTAGACGGAGATCCCTGTAGAGGGATTACTTCTGTGGATGCTGACCCTTAGCCTCAGGATGAGGGCTTATTGACAGACACTGGAGACCCCAAAGTGGCTGCTTAAGCTGGAGCTCAGTGTCCCTGGATCTTTCACAATACCCCCCTGTCCCCCCCCAAGACCATGAGAACTTGTGTTGTCATTGCATACAGCTGCCACAAGGGTGCCTGAGATCTCAGGCAGTGGTTCTGAAGACTGCCCTTACCCTTCCATCAATGGGCAAATGTTAACAGGAGAAATTTCAAGACTGTTTCCTGGGACTGGAGAGAGGGCTCTTTGGTTAAGGCGCTTGCCTGCAAAGCCTAATGACCTGGGTTCGATTTTCCAGTACCTATGTAAAGCCAGATGTACAAAATGGCACATGCATCTGGAGTTGATTTGCAGTGGCTAGAGGCCCTGGTGCATCCATTCTCTCTGTCTCTCTGTCTCTCTCTGTCTCTCTGTCTCTCTCTGTCTCTCTCTCTCTCAATAAATACATAAATAAATAAAATATAAAAAAAGAACAAGAAAGAATATTTTCTTAGTGGATCCAGCTGCTTTTAATAAGGCTGGCAATATCTGTTTGCTGTTTTCAATGTGGAAGAATATGCCATAAATTAAAGGAGTGTCTCATATAGCAAGGATTCCAATTTTACTTAACTAATTAATAAGATTAACAAGCAGAACAATAAGAATTATTTGGGCATATGAAAACTAGGATTTATAACATCACTGAATAAAGGTATATAAAATAAGATTTATATTATATAGATCAATATAACCATGACCTTGGAGTTATTTGCTCTACCAGGTCTGGGTAGGGAGAAGTCATCTCTTAATGTTTTCACAGTCTAGTCTTTAACACTCAGTCATGTCAAGTGCTTAGGCCTGAATTACTTATGAGATAATATATATATATATGTATATATATACATATATATATATGTATATATATGTATATATATGTATATATATGTATATATATGTATATATGTATATATATAAAATTTATGTTTTTATGTAAACGTTGTATGAACAAATCATGAATTGGTAGCATCATTTCCCTCCTCCCTGCCCCCATTCCACTGAGGGTCATCCTCAGTGGAATTGCTGCAATAGTTTTAAAATGACTAAAAATTTGAATATGATAAAATCATTAGAATATGCTTGATTACAATATTGTAAACGTCAATCTTAAAAACCTTCCTTATTTATAAATTTATATGTTTTCCTACCATATTCTTATCCTTTAATACTGTTAGTAAGATCAATACGTTTATTAGGAAATTAACATTGTTTTATTTTTTATTTTATTTATTCATTTTCAAGGGGAAGAGAGAGAGAAAGAGAGAGAGAGAGAGAGAGAGAGAGAGAGAACCAGGGCCACTACCTTGTGGGTCTGGCTTATATGGGTACTGGGGAATTGAACCTGGGGCCTTAGGCACTGGAGGCAAGTGCCTTAACACCTGAGCCATCTCTCCAGCTCAACATTGTTTAAAAAAATGTTATTTGAAAAATGTTTGATGTTGAGATCCTTGGAGGTTTACCTGATCATTGGTCAAGAATCATATACTCCCTGTTATGCAAAAGACATACTCAATGCTCACCTTCTAACACTTTTCCCTTAGAGGCTATTGCAGAGACTTGATCAGTTTGTGGGTATTAATAAGAGAACTTGAGTGTCACATCTGAAAAGAACATTAGCCAGCATAATATAGTTAAGAAGATGGAAGTCAAAGAAACTTCAAATTACCAAAGCTCTCATGGTAAATTAGTGACTAAAGAGGTATCTCCTAATACCCACAGATATATATCTTTTCTCCCATTAACTCCTTTGACATCTTGATAAATAGGCCACATATTTATTGCGAGGGGTAGAAAATAGAAAAAGGCATCTTCTATGGGAAGGAAGAGTTGAGCAGTAGTCACGATCTTACAAAGATACGGCATCAAGGTGAGGCGATGATTTCCTGGACTTTTGGGATGAACACACATTCATTCCTTGAATGGCAGGAGCCGATAATTTGAAGTCCCCTCCTCTGTCTATTGCAAGAAAGAATAGATGATAGAAATCACAAAGCATAACTAAATACTTTATAAAGGGAGAAAATTGCAATGTGATAGTATTTTTTCATGAAAAAAAAATTTTCTTTTATATTGATATTTTGGCCCCCAAATCTTAAACAAGAGATTTAAGTCAAGGTACTTAACTATTTAGCATCAAAATATTACATGGCTCTGTTTTAATTATTGTATTTAATTAAAAACAAGATAGCTCGTTTGGTCTGTATCATGCTTTTGCTCAGTAGTAGGTGTAATGCACCAAAAAGGTAGGTGTGAAGAAATGCCACGACACATTTTATAAATAAAAATACATCATATTCCTCTATATCATTGTACTGGGTGATAGGAATGTTCTAGGATCATTCCTAGTGCAGGCTGAGTTTGCTCGATCTGCTGGGCTTAGTGAACCTTGTGTGTAAGTCACAGTGTCTCAGGAAGACACCCTGTGCTAAGGATAAGGGCTTTGAACAGCACTTTAAAATGACACTTCCATGCTCAAGTTCCCTTATCTCCTTCACCTGGGAACTATAATCTAGCATGTCTCCCTTTGAGGGCACTTTGGGGATCATCTGACATAAAAAAAATCCTTCAATAATCTGAAATCCCAGAAATAAAAGGATGGAGATTGTTCCTCAGATAACGAGTCTCAAATCCAGTTACTTTCTTAAAATGGAAGAAAAGGAAAAGACAGAGGGAATTAGATGCAAAAACAAATAAAAATCCTTCCACTAGAATGTATTATACAAGAGACCTTTTATAACAAAGCATGGAGTTGTAAATAAAGGACTGACATTGTACCAGCAAAGGTGTATACGAGACATATTTTCAAAAATGCCATCTAAATAATATTCAAATGACTTAAATTATGTTTTTCTGCTATTAAAGTCATATTCTCCATGGAGGTGGCTGTTCTTAAATGTTTAAGTTCTTTCTCACTGCTATATCTACATGTGGCTTTCCAACATTTATTGTGCTCATGAAGCATTATTTTGAACTCCATATAATGAAAGAGATAATTATGACTTTATATTATTAAATTGTACCTCTGGGTCTTATGTCAGAGCATTTCAACACTTGGGATGTGGTTAAAAAAAAACAAATCACGTTCAATTTATGGGTTATTCGATTCTACGTGTCTCTATTAGAAAGATTGCAGATTTCCCTGAGATAATCTCCCAGTCTCTCCTCACAACACAAACTTGCTTGATTTTCAGCTCAGTTCTTCATGGTTTCATGAAAACATAAGAAAACGGATTTTTGCCATTTTTTGTCAGCCTTTTTTTTTGTATGTGTACATTCCAGGTTTTTTTTTTTAACACTTGAACTCTATGTTTTCTCCTCTGTTCTGTTCTTTCCCTCTTCTTTCTTCTTCTTTCCTTTCCTCACCTGTCTTCTCTAACTCTCTTGCCTTGAACTCCGGGTCTCCTGCCTCAGCCTCCCAAGGGCTGAGTATAGGTATGCACTATTATCCTTGCTTATAAATTCATTTTCAAAACCCATTTATCTGACACTTTAATTTTTGCAACACGAGGAATTGGAAACAAAGAGCTTAATGTCAAATATTCAAATTGTTGAAATTTCTGTTTGAGATCCCAAATGGGAGTAACCAATTCTCAACCCATGTGCTACAAAATCAGATCCTTAGCACTTCTGTGCTTTGGTAGATATATTTATAATTTGCTATGGGAAACATTTTTACATGATTATTGAGGGGCTGGAGATTGTATTTGTATATGAAAGTATTTAGTGCAAGCACTGAGGCATTTCTGTATGTAACATACTTAGTTTCTCTAAATATCTGTGCAATATCCATTTCCTGGTTTACATTTAATAAACTCTACAAAGATGTTCTAATTATACTGGGATTAGGAATGCACCGGTAGTGGGTTCCATTCAGATCCATGCTAAACTTTTCATTTTTTAAATTGGAATTAGACCTTTTGTTTAAACCAAGTTTGTTAAGTGTCTTGGTTTTCAGGTTTGCCTCCTGATTTTTCTTTATGGAGTTTTACTTCTTCTGTCAGAAACTTTTAATTAAAATTGTTAGCTTCTGTATCACCCTACCTTCTTTTTGATTCATCTTTTTTTCTGCTTTCCCTACTGAAATCTCACTCAGCCTTTTTAGGTTCACCTGGGGTTCTGCCTACTTGAAGAATCTCCTGGGTCTAAGTGCGATAGGAGCTCTGCTCCCTTTGAATTCATACAAGTCTAGTTTCTCTTATTTTGCTCATGCTCACTTAATTTGCAGTTAATTAAATATCAGTTATATTTCCCTCCTTAGATTCCAAGAGTGTTAGTGGGTAAGACAGTCTGTTTCCTGTTTGGACAATTTGAATTCTATAAACATAAGAGTCATTTACAATGCACTTTTTGAAGGAGTCAGAGAGCTAGCTACTGACTTCAAGGCCATTTGTAGTCTAACAGGAACTCTCAAACACATAATAAGAATAAAGAAGATTTAGAGTACACTGAACACTAACCATTACAAAGAAGGTTTCTACTATGTCTTTCTTTGGCTTTTCCAGTTATCTGTATTCTCATGACCCCTACTTCCTCTTTCTCTTGTTCTCTCCACATTAGGTGAGACGCACTGAAAAACACCAAAGCCAAGGGAAGAAGTCAGTGTTTTAGTATCAGGATCCACTGAGATTTCCTATCTACTAATGTCTTTTATCAAAGTACTTACATATTTACATTTCTGATATCTAATCGTTATTATTTCCTTCACTTTGAAGGACATTATTAATCTTTACCTCTCTCTTGACAAGAGATTGATTCTTTCACATTGTTCAGAATGTGTGTTCTACCAGCCTTACACCTATCCTTTCTTGTTTGGCTGGTCGTATGTTGTTACCCCTGTTTGCCACAGACCCATGGGCGACTTTAAGAAGTTGAGAGTATCAGGGATGAGGAAAGCAGTCAGGAAAATGAGAATCAAAGTTTGAATTGGCTTTTACAGGTGATGCCTCTGAGGCTCAGAGGTTCACTACCTGTTGTAGTCAGCTTTCTAGTTGCTGCACAGAAAGAACCCAAACAAAAGTGACTTGTGGAGGAATGGGTTTATTACTCAAGGGGAGACTCCATACTGGCAGGGAAAATGATGGCATGAGCAGAGGGGTGGACATCACCTCCGTCACAGCACTGGGAACAGCAGCTGGAAGGTGTGCCAAACACTGGCAAGGGGAAGCTGACTTATAATCCCCAAAAGCCCACCCCAGCAACAGAGCTCCATCAAGGTTGTAAAATCCAAACTGCCATCAGCTGAGGATCAATTACCCAGAACACATTCATTTGTTTGTGGGGGACACCTGGATCAAACCATGACACTACCTTAGCCAGTGGCACTCAGGTAGAGCTGTAACTTCAGTTTTCTGTACCCTTGGTAACTGGGCAAGGAAAACTAAGAAATGTTTGATCACTCAATAATGAGAAATGAGTTTAACTCAAGAATGTTAGCTAAGTTGCTGGGTTTTCTAACATTCCTGTGTTTGCATTGATTATATCATCTTGATTATATCATCTGCTGCTGATGCAAATCAAAGAGAACTGGGACCACATGAACCTTTGCAGCTGTAATGTTATCCTGGACATGCCATGAGAATTTACCACAATGGCAAAGTTTAAGTGACCTTCTAAAGAGAAATTAATTTTATAATCATATGCATAGGTATCATATGAAATAGCTTTTTGGTGGTTAGGGATTTAGTTTTAGCTGAAGACTATACATCTTGGTCAATATAAATTTTTCACGAAGCTTGAATGCCTCACCACAGAAGCCTTGCTGTGGGCATTGACATAGCCACCATATTTTAAGCCAAATGGAACACATCTTGGGGAGGGTTGAGGGTAAACCTTCATGTAGTCATGAATGAGCCATGGGTGTCACAATGGGAGTTTGTGATGGGACATATTTTAACAAAGGTTATCAAGATAAAGTCCTGTTAGCTAAAAGCGAGGGAAGCTCGCCCTTCATGTGGGTTTTCTTTGATTTTCTCATCGATGATTTTGTTTATTTTATAGTGCTAAATGCACCCTTGCTAGCTTACAATTTTCTTATTCAATGCTAAATTCTATTTGGGAAAGTCAGTGTAGTGGGAAAAGTTTTATTTGCATTTGTAAAATGGTTTATAAGCTAAAAAGAGAATAAGAAATATCATCTCTTTTGATAGTTTTAGCAACCTGAAAAATAAGGACAGGCATTATATATGGAAAAAACAAAGCACAGACAATTTCCATGACCTGATTAAAATAACAAAGTAAAATCAGGATATGAATCATACCATTCGTGAAAATGTTCTAGAATATTTCCTGCTTTTTCTGGATCACGGGCTCCAGTAGGACATAAATCTTTCCTGTATTTCTCAATAGTACCTCCAGTTCTGATTTTAAATATTCTGTTGAATAAAGAAATAAACATACTAAATAATTCTCCCTGTATCATAATACAAGTCTAGATAGTCCTGACCATGCTTTCATACTTGATCCAAATGAAATATTTTCTTTCTTTTCCTTCCCTTTCATCTATTCCCATCCTATCTCTACTTTCTTTTTTCCTGCCTCTCCCTTCTATTTCATTCGTTTTGTTTTCTAAGAAGACAAGGTGTCAACTATATCTGATTGTTGGAATCCCATCAAAATGCAAGGTATCAAAACACTTAATGTTTACTGAATGAGGAAAAACTTACATCCAGTCCCCTGTCCACGGTCCATCATACTGGAGATACTGTCTCCTGACATAATGTAGTTCCTAATTAGCTACACCTAATAGCTGTATCTCCCCTCTGAAGCATACTGTACACATTGCAGAGATGTGTATTAAGGTAAAAGGCAGGTAACATTGAGACAATAGGACTTGATCAGCCATATGCAAAGTTCATTACTCACCATTGTCCAGCAACTTTATTTCTTCCTCCTTGGGTGGCTGCAACTTGTGTTACCTATTGCAATCAGTCCCCAGGAGTCTATAGAGGGTGAGCAGGCCTCCTGTAGCTGAGGTACTTGCTGCAGAACTATTCATAAAAAATAATAAAATACGAGCCATCACACACATTTGGAATCTTACCTGGAAAGCAACTGACTCATCTTATTGGTGATAAGCATCCGAACAATCTTTCTTCTGACATTTATCTTCTTCTGAGTTTCTAGGGTAACTTTTCTGAACCACTAATTTATTACTTTGAAAGTCATTTAACATTTACTGTTCCTTATCCCAATTATCTTTTAGTTAGAAACAGAATTGTTATGCAACCCAGTTGAAGAAATGGAATTAAGTGGAACAATAAAGGAGCAGTGATCATATGTAGCATAATTCTGTCTTCTCTGATTACCATTTGCTTTAATTTAGTTAGGCAAGTTTTATTATTTTTTTTCAGTGAGAGTGGTAGTCCAAATCCTACAAGTATGCTGTGAGATTAAGGGGATAATTGTCAGGATAAAGAGACCTTGAAACAGCAATGACGATGGTACCTCTCCTCTCTCCCCTTGTATGTGGGCATTTCCTTAGCTGTGGAGACCACTTTGGAGTGGTGAGGGAGGAGGAGGGGTTCTTCTGCTTGTTTGGCATAAAGAGGAGGCATGGAGTGGTAAGTGGCACTTTTTCACAGGACAGAGTGCTTGGTGGAAGTGGTGCAGGCCAGGTGGGATTTTCCACACTGGGCTGGTCTAGGACACACAGTTTCAGAAATGGTTCCAGGGTTTGGAGAGATGGCTCACTGGATGGAGTGCATGCTGTGAAGGCATGAGGATCATTGTGAAACCCAAGCACTCACATAAAAGCACCCATGTCAAAAGCTGTGTCCATGTGGCAGCCAGACTGTCATCCCAGCACTTGGAAGGTGGAGGGAAGCGAGGTCCCCATTGTAAGCTGATTAGCTTGACTAGCCAAATTGGCAAGGTCTGGATTCAAATGAGAGATCCTGCCTCAGTATATAAAAGTGGAGAGTGATGGAGGAAGATACACCGCCATTCTCTGGTCTACACACACACACACACACACACACACACACACACACACACACACACCATTCATAAGCATAAGAACATGTATACAAACACACACATTGCACATACAAATACACAAAACTGGTTTCATTGTCATAAGAGATGGGCTACTTGCACTTATCTTTTGCTTTTATGACTCAATTGATACTATTTCTGTTCATGATATATATATATATATATATATATATATACATATATATATATATATTCACATAATACCTGATGTAAAACAAGTTTTATTGAAAAGTCTTTCTGGATGAAGAGGTGACTTAGAAGGTAAAATGCTTCTTATAAATACAAGCATGAGGTCCTACATTCAGATCCTGAGCACTCACATAAATGCTAGGTGGGCCAGCACTGTCAGCCCAGAACTTGGGAGGTGGAGCCAGGATCTTTGTTGCAAGCTCTGGGTTCAAGTAAGAAACTCTGTTTTAATCAATAAATTGGAGAGTGATACAGAAAGACACCAGATGTCAATCTCTTGTCTCCACAAACATGCACATAAATGTGCACATGCATCTGTGCTCACATGTGCACACCACACCTGCATATATGCACACACAGACACTATAGACACATAGGTAATTTCTCCTTATTTTTGTGACTTTGACAATATTTTGATCTCAGGATCAACTTGACTGCTGAGAAAGACCCACCATCTGCTGTTCAAGGAAAAGTGAGAGCACCCCTCATTTTTCTCTGTTTCTATTCTCTGTTTCACAGTGACCGACTTTCTCTAGACATGGTTTCTAAGTGAGATTTTTCTGGTAAACCCTATTAGCATAGACTGGATGCCTTCCGAACACTGTAAGTTTATTTCTTTAAAATAAAGCAGAAGAGATGGCTTTGCAGTGAAAAGTGCTTGCTTACAAAGCCTGAAGGATCAGGTTTGATTCCCAATCCTCCACCTAAAGTCAGAGTCAAATAGTAGTGCATGCATCTGGCATTTCTCTTCAGTAACAAGGACTCTCCTTTGCCCCTACACACACACACACACACACACACACACACACACACACACACACACACTCACGCACACACACATATTAAAACATGAAGCTGAAAGTCTGTAACTGTGGTGCATTGCTGAGTGTGTGCAGGGGCATGCCTTTGTGTTATAGATGTCACACCTCCAGCGTTAGTGTCTTCACACACTAGAGCACAGAGTGCACTGACTTCTTTTGTATTATGGTACTTGTTCCCTTCCTGACCATGTCATTTTCCAGCTTCTAGCTTTCAAGAATGCTTTCAGCTTGGAGTTAGAATTTCTACACATTTTACACATCCCCTCTTTCATTTCAACATGACAAGGTTTTAGCCAATGAAGTAGGAGTGGAAGCATTGTGTGGCAAAGTCTACTTGAAGGAAAGGGCGGAGCGTTTCATCCCTGGGATAATGACCTGGAGCTCTGGAGACACCACAGAGAGAAAGAATGGGGGCTTTTGCTTAAGGGGTGTAGGAATGAGACCTGTCAGCTTTGCATGAGAGAGCCCTGCCAGATATGAGGTGGGGAGTCCCAGACCAAAGTATGGAGCTGCTTTAAATCCCATTTCATAACAGAATGTTGTTACTTAAGCCCAGCTGGGCATCGGATTTACTAATCAAATTGGCAGCCTAATAAGTGGGACAGAAATTATAGGATGGACACCATCTAAATTGTGAAGGTAGAGAATTTTTTTGTGAAGCAAGAGGAGCTGATAGTACTGTATCTGATGCCAATGTTGATAACTGGTGTGCAATGACAGTTTAAGACAAGAGGTTTCTGCACAGCAGAGAGATGCATCCCTTGGCACAGATAAAAGAGCGTATGCCCTCACCCTCTGTGGTGAGTGAGAGAAGGTGAAAATCCTGGTCTGTCATTAATCCTAGAGATGAACCATAAGCAAGATTCATTGAGAATTGCATGTTTATTTTTAGAAATGTTTATCTAGTCCCATCACCATAAATTTTGAAGTAACATATAATTTAGCAAAGATTGAATTCATATTTTTTTCTTTTTCATTAAGGCTTCTATAATTGAAATATGTATTTTACATAAAACACTTTGATACCCTAGAAATAGTTGTATTTTTCAATTCTCTGAAGCTTTATGTGCTAAACAGAGGGCGACAGGAGTTTTTCAGGAAAAAAATGTCTGAAATTATTAACATTTCAAAACATGGTATTTAAATGAATTTCACAGTGCATTTTACATGTGGCAAAACATCCTTTTATCTTTAATTGAACTTGTATATCTTCAACTCTTCACTTCTAGGGGCTTTCTTTATATTTACACACATATAAGGTAGCTATTAAATACATACTTAAGGATAAAAGGAAAGGTTGTACTTGGAAAGAACACTTAAATTATTTTATACAAGTTTCTTCATTCCTGAGCAGCAAGCAGCCTACTTAGAAATAGCTCAGTGCTACAGAATTAAAAACAAATTATATGGAAAGGAGTAGACCATGTCCGTACATCCCTTTCTCCCCTGGCAATTTTACTTGGCTCCTGTGGTAGCTCCTGCAGAAATGAGGCCTATTAAAAGTAATGTAAACACAGTATTACCCATGTTCCAGAAAACCGTGGAAAATTATTCTGAGAATATATATGTGCATACATATTTCTACGTGACAGGGGTGTCATGTTCTTTGGCTGTAATTCTTTCTAACCAAACCAAATTTGTGTTTCTTAAGGTTCATTATATAGTAAGAATTACAAAATAAGCACTTAATTCATTCAGTTATTCAACAGTAAACTTCTCTTATGTGCAGTCAAATATTGAGGAATAGGCTAACATCACTTTCCACCATATGAAATGGTGGATTTACAACTGTTTCCAAGTTGAGCTTTTCTACAAAGCCCATGACAGATGTCATTCTATTTTGTATACTTCTCTAAGCTCAGGGTGTAGAATGCTGTGTTGCTTACCGGGAGTGCTTCATAAATATATGTTAAATTGATCAATGAGCTGATTAGATAGTTTTGGCAGAAATAAGAGAGCTCCAGTTCAAACTAAAAGACAGTGAGGAGGGAGGGAGTGAGGGGGAGGAGGTCACTGAAAGAATCTGAATAAACAGAATATAGCTAGGAACCCCCAGGTAGGGCTGAGAACACACAAGTATAACAGATGCTGACCAACCCGTGTGTCTGCTGGCTCTTCCATCAGAGCTGAGCCCTTAAACCCTTGTGATAGTTACTGTTTTCATTTCCATTACCAACTACCTGAAAAAAAAACTTAAGGAGGAAAGGATCTCTTTTGGCTCATGGTGTGAGCATATAGTCCAAGCAAGGCCACTAGAGTGTGGGCTGGTCATATTTTGTCTGCAGTCAGGAAGCAGAGGTAGACAGGTAGTAGGACTGGGCTATAGAATGTTAAAGGCCCACTCCTCCAGGGACACTTCATCTCCTGAAATCTCTTCAACCTTCCAAGATAGCACCTTAATCTGAGGACCAAGTGTCCCCTATGGGGGACATTTTACATGCAAGCTCTAACACTTGGTGAGGCCATGTTGAATATTAACTAGCCTGAGCTATAGGAAGAAATGGAAATAATTCCTTAGTTACTCTTGGGAATGGATTTGTCTCTTCCTTTTCCTCTTTTCTCTGTTTTTTCTCTTTTTTCCTCTGTCCTAAACAGTGGCTCACTCCCAGTGGTTGCTGATAACTTGAGGAGCTCATATTTAAAAATGGTCAATGGATAGAGAGTGATGTTTTTGTACTGCGCTTATCAAAAATTTCCAGGGAGAGAAGAGAATATTATTAAGAAACTCAAATAATATTTTCCCATTAAAGTAAGCTTGTCATTAAAATTTTGGTAATTCTGCAAGATAAATTAATTCCTAAATATCCAAATATTAGCCTTAAGCAATATTCTATTTTAGTAGAAACAAAGCTCAAATGTAACAATTGGCTTCTCTTCCTTCCAGACTCCCTTGTAGTCTGGTCAGGACCATTCCAACAGGTCACTGGGTTATATGTGGCTGGATTTGCATGACACGTTAAATATTGTGTGCCTCCTCTACCTTGCTTGTCCTCTGTCATGAAGTTTGGAATCCATATATTCCACATGACAGAACATCAGTTTGGATCAAAGACACCTGTTTCATCACAGATCACATAAAATAATGTATATAACACACTTATCTTGAAGTCAGATACAGTAACAAGTAGTAGATATGTTCAATTATTTCTGTTACCTTATTTAGTATTTGAAACATTTATATGCTATACGTATTATTCTCTTCCTTTTTTAATATAGGACAACAAAGGTGGAATAACTTATACGTAACATAGCAGATATGAGAGTTTTGGAAGTCTAGTGCCAAAGTGAATCCACTAAGTTACTGTCCCCTAAGAAGAATTTTGTAATTAAGTAAGAAAACTACTTTTACTTACAATACACTGACACCATGAGTGTGTTATTTTAGCACATCAACTAATTTTCAAATTCTTTAGACTTTAATCAAGTGTTTTACAATGCTATTAAAATCTGATCGTTACTACCTAGAGTTTGCATAGAACTCGCAGGTTAAGGCCTCAATCTAAAACACTACCCCTGCTTCCAAACCCTGTCTCTGGTCTGTGTGCTGAGCACATGGCTATCAATGAAAGGTTCCCACGACCTCCTTCTCAAGAAGGATAACTTGCTAGACCAGCTCACAAAACTCAGGGAAACACTTCACTTCCCTTTACTGGATTGTTATTTGAAGCAAATCAAGGACAGGGCATGAGACACCTAGGGCACAGTCGGGGGTCGGCTGACACATTTCTGTACCTTCTCTGAATGTGCCACCTGCTTAACCTCTCAATGTATTTGTGAACCTAAAAGCTCCGAAAACTTTGTCACTTACAGAACTTTAAGGAGGCACCGAGCCAAGGACAGTTGTATAAGTTACTCAACCTCTTAGCCTCCAACTTATTTGTTGACTTAAACAAACTCTCAGAGGGCTATTTGGAACATTCAGTGAGATACTGGATACTATCCATAGAATGCAACAGGAGTGGTGGCATATGAATATAGTGAATATTATTTCTTTTCCTGTCATTACTCTATTATTGTAAGAATATTAAATGCCTTTATTTCTCCCTGAATTAGTAACTTTCAGCAAAGAATTAATATATGGAACTTTTACTCATATTAGCTATCTTCTTATTGCTCTGACTAAATGGCTGACAAGAAGTAACTTAAGGAAGGAAAGGCGTATTTTGGCAGAAGGATCATGAAGCAGCTTGTCATACCCCATCCACACTGAGGAAACAGAGTAATGAAAGCCAGTTTTCTCCTTTTTTACACACTTAGGACCCTAACCCATGGAATAGTTCCTCCCACATTTTTAGTGAGTTTTCCTATTACAATGAACCCAATCTAGATACTCTCACAGACATGCTCAGAGATTTGTTTCCATGGTGATTCTAAACCATGTCAGTAACTGAGATTAGTCATCATGCTCATTCAATGGGCATGTGTTAAAAATATTAATTTCCATTAGAATTCACTGATGGTGTATGTCAAAGCAGCCCTTGAGTTCCCTTGAATAGTTATCCTAGGCGCAGAAAATGTTTTCTGAATAGTGCAAAGTGATGCCAGGGAGACAGCTTGCCCTGATGGACAAGTAGCTCTTCAAGGGAAGAGCCTCTTAACTTTCTTCTCTCTGTGTCCTTGTTCTTTTGTTCTCAGCTTTCTCCTTAAATCACGAGGCTGTCACTTCAACACAGTGGAAGTTAGTTAGAAATAAGAATTAAAATTAGGAGGAAAGCCTTTCATTATTGGCCTAAAGTTGCATGTGATGGATGAGGGGCTAGAGGCTCACCTTCTGGGCTAAGAGGGGGTGTCTGGCACCCTTGACTTCTGTAGCCCAGACCTCTCTCAACATTTCTTCCTGTGGCTGTTGTAAATACTTCTGATGGATAATTATGCACCAAAATAATGATCCTTTGACGTTAAGGATTGAACCTGCAATGCTATATCCCCCATCCGGTACATTTTGAAGGCTTGTTCCCAAGCCAGTGGCTCTATTTTGAAAGCAGTGGAGCTTCTATGGGTGCCTATTGACTGGTCACTATGGTCACTAGGCAGGCTGTGTCCTCTTCTGGTTGTGGACTATTTTCTTCACTTCCTCCTCTACTGTGATACGAGAAGCTGCACACAGTCCTCAAGGCACAAGCTCCTGCAGCCATGAGCTGGCCATTCTCCTTCCCAAATATGATTGAAATTCTTCTAAATCCATGAACCAAAATAAACCTTTCTCTTCTTAATTTGCATTTGTCAGGTATTTTGTCCCAGTGACACAAAAGTACCCAAAACATTAGAAGTTTCTCCAGTTCAGAAGCCTGTCTAGTTTTCTGTGGTTTGTAAGGATCCACACAGATTCATTGTAGTATGACTTCAAAATATTAAAAAGATGAACCAAATGTCTCAAAGCAGGTCTTTACTCAATATCAGCATGACCATGAGGCCAAGAACTTGTCCAGGAAATGGGAGAGGTTGCTCTTTGACCGGCAGTCACTTACTTCTACTTTGTGATACCACATGCTTTGACAGCACCTGGAGTCCAGACATCTAGAACATTCTCTTTCCTTGCCCATCAGCTTCCATTTGTCCTTTCCTTTCTTCCTGTGTGCCAGTAATATCATTATTGGTCTAGATCTCCTAACAGGAAATCTTATGTCTTTCAATTTTTTTCCCTTCAGACATGTTTAATCAATCCGCATGTTCTGGGCCTGAAAAGATGGCTCAGCAGTTATAGGCGCTTGCTTGCAAAGCCTGCTGGTTTGGGTTTAACTACCAAGTGTTGTAGTTAACTTTCTCTGTTGCTGCACAGAAAGAACCCAACCAAAAACAGCTGATGGGAGGAATGGTTTATTTGGCTTATGGACTCCAGGAGAAGCTCTATCAAGGCAGGGAAAACGATGGATGAGCAGAGGGGTGGACATCACCTCCACCACAGCACTGCAGACAGCAGCAGGAAGGTGTGCTAAATACCGGCAAGGGAAGCTGGCTTATAACCCCCATAAGCCCTCCCCCAACAACACAGCTCTACTGAGGTTCTAATACCCAAACTGCCATCAGCTGGGGATTAATCACTCAGAACACATTTGTTTGTGGGGGACACCTGGATCAAACCATGACACCAAGTCATCCATGTAAGCTGGAATTCAAAAAGTGGCATAAGCCTCCGTTTTCATTCATTAAGAGGCCTTCATATGCGTGCACACACACACACAAATCACACACACACTCACAGAAGACATACACATACAAATACAAGTAAAAAAAATCAACATGTTTTAATTTTCACAGCATTTCCCAATTTGTATATTGTTAAGATGTTATTTTTCTAATTTTAGTTTTTGACATTCTTATACATTTATATAACTTATTTTTATCTTATTCCCCAGAGTTACACTTTTGATCCCAGATCCCACTCTCCTTTCCTTTTTTTCTGTTTGTTTGCTTTGTTTTATGAGATAGGGTTTAATTCAGGCTGATCTCATTGTGTAGTTAAGGATCATCTTAAACTTCTGATCCCCCTGCCTACACTTTCCAAGTGTTAGGAAAGACACATTTCATTATGCCAGGTTTTATATCATGTTGGGTGTTGAACCCATGTCCTTGGGCATGCTATATCCTCAATGGATAAAGATATTCTCACTAGATTCATTGCTCTCAGCCTATGTTCCTTCTTGCAAGGCAAAGAATATTTATCCATGTTTAATAATTATAGGCTTATCAGGCATTTTATGCTTTAAAAGAAATTCTGGACTTTGGCATGAAAATAATTTTAATTACCTAGAACAGGCCTGCCTTGTGTTTGCTACTCCACACTCCAGCATTGTGTGTGTGTGTGTGTGTGTGTGTGTATACACGTGGACACATGCCTTTGGAATTCTAAGTAAAGTTACAGTTTTATTTCTACATTTATTGAGAACATGCAATTTGTAGCTACTGATCTGTGTGCTGAGGATAGAGACATGAGTTAGACACAATCATTGATGTGAAGGGGAAAAGAGGAGGAGAAAGGCTTCTAAACATGAAAGGAAATTTGTGTGGGGATGAAGATGGAGGAGGGGCACAGCGAGATCTTATGAAGATTCTGACAGAGGTAGGAGATATTTTCCTTCCAAAAGGCAGTCATCCCTGGTTCCATTTAGTTTCAACACGAAGTAAAATGATACTGTGTGAGGGTGTTGCATTCATCTTTATCAGGCTCTGAGCTATGCAGGCAGCGGATGGCAGCAAGCCTAGTTTTCCATTGTTTATAACAACACATGATTTAAAATCCCCTAAGTTCTGTTGCACAATGGTAATAATAAGAGAAGTAAAAAACAATCAAAATCATCATTAGGTTTGTTTCACTTGAACATCTTCAATGAGTGCCATATTTCACTGTTTTATTGCTTAATTTAAAAATAAATACTCTCAGCTGCCAAAAACAAAACAAAACTAAAAAAATCCAACAACAGTTGAGAATGTCAAGTGTATGCAGACCAAACATAGCATACGGGCTGTAGGTCCCCATCCTGGAGTTGACCTTAGATTCTTCACTCTTTTTCACTGTCTAAGAATTTAAGGTTCCCAGCAGTGAATAAGTTACCTACAGTAAAAGAGCATTCATTCATTTTATATGTTTTCTAGCTTACGGAAATTATAAAAATCATCCTAGTCTAAAATTCCAACAATGAATTGACCATATCCACAGAAACAAATATTTAATACCCACTGAAATTGGTTAAACAAATAACAACAACACTGCGGCATTATAGTCCTTCTTTTTCATGATTCAAACCTTCCCAAGCCAAACAAGAATTTACAGTATTCTCCTAATATCTGTGGGAGGACTGCTAGGTATTTAAGCCGTAGCTGCCATCCCACTTTTACTGGGGACTTCTGGGTCATGGTTACTGACATTCTCGCCTGCATATGTCCTTAATGTTGTTCTACCCACGAGTTCATTATTCAGTTCTGAACTCACTTGCTGAGCAATAGAATTTGATATCCATGCTTTAAATGTCACCTATGTGACAACAATACCCACATTTATAATTTCAGTTCTGATGTTACTACTGAAGCCTCGAATCACAGCACTGATTACACTCTAGACATGGCCAGGAAACTCAATGATTTCTCTCACCAAAAACAATTCCCTGTGTGCTACTCCTGATAATGGTGCCACCACCATTATGACACCCCCAGGGGATACTCTGAGTCCCTCTTTCACTTGTCCTTCTGAAGAGCTGTCAGCATCCTGATTTCATCTATTTACACCTTCTCTACTGCTGTTTTAGCCATGCACTCACTGTATCTCATCCAGTTCCTGCCATAGCATCTTTCCAGCTCTTCCTGTGTACCTGCCTGTAGTTATTTATTCACCTATCTGTCAAAGGGAGAATCAAAGGGAGAATAAAAAATGTTTTTCAGGGGCTGGGGAGAGGACCCTATTGGTTACGTGCTTACTGTGCAAGTGTGAGGACCTGAATTCAGATCCCTAGGACCCAACTAAATATCAGGCAGCCATGGTGGCTAGCCTGGAATCCCAGTGCTTGGGAGGCAGAGAAAAGAAATCCTGGGCCAAGTTGTGCAAGCTCTGTATTCAAAGGAGAGACCCTGTCTTAATAAATAAGGTGGGGAGTTAATAAAGAAGGTACCAGATATCAACCCCTGGCCTCCACACAGATGTGTATTCACACACATATGAACATACATATACATATGCATATATGCAATACACCCATATTTATTCAAAATGTGCATCAAATCACATTATTTACTTGCTTGGCATTCTCAGATAGCTTCTGCTTATGTTTTATATAGAAACTCTTTACTTTGGCTTCAAAGTCCTTCCATGATGTGGGCCCCTGCCTTCCAGCAAGCTATATTCACTGGCCTTTATTCATTTTGGGATGTAGTGAATTTAATTTTGCTTTAAGATCTTCATGCGAATTACCTTTGGCTGGAATACTCTGCTTCTTTCCTGTCCCTTTCCATAGCTGCCCTCTTCCAGAAATTCAGGGCTTAGCACCAATGATCTCACATCTATAAGGACTTTTCTATACATCTCATTTCAAGAAACTTACCCTTTTCAATCACCTGCTTTTTCTGTTCTAGTCAATTCACTTCAAAAGATATATTTGAAGATTTTGTGTTTATTAATATGCTTACTCATTTCTTCTGTCCTTTCTCATATAAAATAATTATTCACAAACTTTTTTTGAATAATAGCCCAACTAGGCATTGTTGATATACTTTATTGTCATTATTTTTAGTAATTGTGTTCTATAAAGTTACTATGAACACAATGAGTAAAAATACTTACTGCTTACTTCTGTATAAATACAGTTATCAGAGGACAGAAGGACTGAACTCTTTTGAAGTTATTTTTGTAAGATTAAGCACTATTAAGGAATGTTGATAATGTAACAATTATAGGTGTTAATTTTGAGCACCTTTAAATGTTTTACTTTTCCTTCAAATCACATAAGATTTGGGGGGCTTGGTCAAGTTGATTTTTGAATGACAGCTGACAATCACTGTCCTAATGGGCTTGCCTGCATAGAGCAGGGAGCTTTCCCCAAACAGTCACCTCTGTGTCATTTGGCTGTTCTGAATACACTTTGAGGAATACTCGAGTAATAAGGACCACAATGACCAGAATTTTCCTGATGCTCTGATTCATGCTGCAAGAAGCCTTGCTCTAGTCACCAGAGAACCACATGAATGCTGCAGTTGATTTGAAAGACTCCATTCTGGGCCAGAAAAACCTGGTGAACTCTACACTACCCCAGGCACCCTGCAGCTATTCTTACTCAGGGTTAGAGGGTAAATACCTTCTCTTCTACCCTGCCAGTGATTCAGTGAAAAGCTTGTGGTTAGTCCTTATACAAGGCTAATGATTGTTTCAGATACAAGGTTTATATTGGTAGAATTATCAGCTGAGTACAAGCATGTTACATCTTTCTTCTAGTTATATGAGCATTCTGTTTGCTATTTTGGGGGGTAAGATTAGTTTGAGAGGGTTCTCTCTTATGCACTAATCTTCCATCTCAGTATGAAAAATTAAGACCAACAAAAGCTTTTCTTGAGTGGTCTCTATCTTATTATGATCTTTTTTATTAAAATTGGGAACTTTTAAATATGACCATATGCCAGCCTGTCATATTCTCATTGGCTTATACTCTTATATCCCCTCTCCCTTTCTGGCTTAGTGCCCTCCTCAGTGGAATTACAGCTAATGGCTGTGGGGTCATGAATGCACCAGTCAGTCTCTGTTGAGGGGACAATCCTCAGAATACATCTTCCCCCATAGTGGTTCTTACATTTTTTTTTTTCATATTCTCTTCCATGATGTTCTCCAAGCTTTGGAGCATTCGCTACAAGCTTCCTTTAGTGTTGAGGTCTTAGCAGCCTCTGATTTTCTACATTGATGAGTTTTGAGTCTCACAGTTTCTCCCATCATCTCTTTGAAAGACATTCTGAGGCTAGAAGTGAGAACAACACTCATATCTAATCCAGCACTTCTTCTATAATGCTTTCTGGGCCCTGAAAGATGAGATAGAGCTAACTCATCTAATCCTAGGCAGTCAACTTTCTTTTCTTCTCATATTGATGTGTCTTTGGTTTTTTAAGTATTCACTACCATCTGTAAAAAGTAGATTTCTCTATCCATGACAACAGCATAGTTCAAAGGCTCTACTGGGCCTCCACACAGGGATTTCAAGGATGCTTCCTTTTGCTACTTTGCCCAGGAGCCATTTCCATTAAGCAAAACCTTGTTGCACTTTGTGACCTGCTTCCTTGCATTTTTCATGCTTCCAAAACCAGCACCAGGAGAGCAGCATACCTAATTTGTAAATCCAAGGGAAGGTAAATCTTGACCTTGAAGAGCAGCAAACTCTTTTAGACTTCTTCCTTCAAGATATCTCCTTGTAAAATAATTTGTTTTCTTATTCATTTGAGCCTGAAGTATATGGATTTCACCCTCAGGTATCTTTTCCATTGCCCCAATATAAAACAGTTGACCCACACTTAATGGTGGTAATCAACTAAGTATTTGCAGCTTAATATCCTAAAAGCATTCTCTGTGTCAGTAACTTTAAACTTGCTTGATCTTTTTTTTTCTATGATAAACCATACATCTTTCAAAATTTTCTGTTCTGTGCCTTCTGCCAAGCAAATCATTCCATTATCATTAAATTAAACCCTGATCAAACTTTCTGGTCATGGGAAGAACACAGCTGGCCGTTCTTCTAATAGCCCAGCTCCAAAAAAATTTTATTTTTCCCTCTTTGAAAGTTTACAAGCAAAGCCTTCACAGTCTACAATTCTGTCTGCATTTTTCATTTTCAAACTTTCAACAGAATAGTACAACCAACTCTGCTTACAATACAGCAAGGCTTCTCTAATCCATAGTACCAAATCCTCCCACGTATCTTCTGCCCACAATTTCCAAAATGCCAATACTCACATGGTCAG
>PVHP010019675.1:0-31563 GCA_004024765.1 Zapus hudsonius
AAAAAAAAAAGAAATAGTACCAATGAAACAAAATTTGAGCCAAATTCTATAGAGTTTTGAATTAAGTCTCTCCAACAATTAATGTAATGTCAGGATATAAGAGCTCTATTATGTCTAAGTTTTTCAATAATTTCACCCCCCAAAAGTTCTTCTTAAGACAGAATAAATGAAGTCATCTTCATTTTAATATTTCTCTTTCAAATCAAAAGAATAATGAAAAAAGAAAAAAGGTAATGAATTCTCATAATTACCTTTGAGCGTAAAGGTTATTTCAGTGTTTCTCCAAGTGAGAGTATGAAAATATTATCATGTCTAGTCAAAAATATAAAATATTATCATGTCTAGTCAAAGGATAGGATACTGGGAACAGTGAGTGCTGCAAGAATCATGAAATCCTTTCTTTTGAAGAAACAAACAAACAAAATTTGCCAATGACGATTATACAGATATTTGTGCTTGCTTATTAAAGCTATTGGGTGACTGACATTTATTTCCTTTTTATCATTACCTGATATGAATCTTTAATTTTAATCCATTCTTTCATAAAAGGATTTATCACAAAATGTTCATGAATTTAGCTTCTATTGGATTTTCCAAGGTTTATTAAGATAACCCTTTGAATGACAGCCTTTTTTTTTTTTTTTTTTACTTTCGACACAGAGGAAGCAAAGCAGATATGTGACAATGATTTGCAACTGAAACCACTAATCGTGTACCACTAATCCCTAGAGCATATGTCTGCATGGGCATGTCTATCTACACATCTCATTCGATAGACTATTAAATCTTATGCAAAGTAGTAATAGTAAATGGTTTATAGCATGTCCACCATTGTCAGCCAATATTTGTGTTTAAATAGTAAGTATACATTATTGTATCAGTGCTTTGAAGACTATAATAACAATAATAAGGTGTAAAGATTTAAAAAGTCGTGCTACTTTAGTAATATGTTATTGACTTAGAGAAAGAGACAGAAAGGAAGAGAGAGAGAAAGAGAGAGAGAGAAAAGAAAGAAGGAAGGAAGGGAGGGAGGGAGGAAAGAAAGGCATGATGAGAGGCTTCTTGCCATTGGAAACAAACTCCAGATACATAAGCCCCTTGGTTCATATGCCTTTATAGGAGTGCTAGTGAGCCCTACCCATGCCAGCAGGCTTTGCAAGCAAGTGCCTATAACGAGTGAGTCACCTTACCTCCCAGAATACTTTTATACACACTGTGCTTTATTATTTTGGTCAAAAATAGTTCCCTTTGGTTTGACTGATTGTTCTCATTCATACATATTCACTTGTCTGTTAGATTTTTGTATAATGATAGGTTAAGTTGTAATTGTTGCAATTTGCAAATTATTTACCATCTTAAAAAAAAACTATCTTTGGTTATTCTCCCCCACCATGACTCTTACAATCCCCCCAAAAGCAACAATACACAAAGGGGGGGGAAGAAAAAGAAAGAAAACCTGGCTACCTCTGGTGCAGTTCATGAACCCCAACCTATGGACAGATCCAGTGTGCATAGTGAGGAAGGACCCCAGTGAGTAGGGGTCAGAGAGGAAGGAAACAGGGACACAATTGCAAGATTTGCTCATACAATGTACATACTTATTCATAACAAAGATATAAAAAATGTTTGTGGGATGGCATGAGGCAAGAAGAAACTATTGCAAGGCTATAGACCAAATACTGATCAGACCACCATTTGAAATATTTTTTTGCAGTGTTACCATTATCATTTTATTATGACAGTTCATTTTAATTCTATCAACTCTATAGTAAAAAAAAAGAAAAGAAAAAATGAATTGATGTATCTGAGAGATTAGAAAGACAGTAAAATTAGCATAATGCTTAAAGAGACACAATATAATGATTATCTTTGAAACAAAATTAAAGCAATAGTAGACCAAAATTTAATTATGATTATAATGTGGGTCAACACTGAATGTTGTAGATCATAGTCAGGTTGCACTGATTATGAAAGACATGAATTTCCATTGATTTTCTCATCTCTTCCTTTTTAATTTGGTTTAATTATTCAAAAGGGAAGGATACGAAAGTGGTTAAAACTTGAGAAGAGGGTTGGAGAGTTGGTTCAGTGGTTGGAAACATCCAGGATTGATTGATCCCCTAGGTAACCACATGAAACCAGATGCACATGGTGGCACATGTGTCTGGAAAGAAATGGCAGGAGGCCCTGGTTTGCCCATACTCAATCTCTCTCTCTCTCTCTCTCTCTCTCTCTCTCTCTCTCTCTCCATGTGTATCTACCTCTTTCTCTCTGTCTCAAATAAATAAATTAAAATATTAATTTAAAAAACGTCTTGACAAGACACTACCATTATCTCTCCCTGGGTATTCAGGTAGAGCTGTCTGCAGGCCACACTGGAGAAGTAACTGCTAAGTGATGTCTGCAGGTGCTTTGCCCATGGACACAGGAGCCTTACAATACTACTACTGAAAGCACACTGATATTTGGATTGGAATCTGCTAATCCCGGGACTGAAGAAAGCCTTATCCATTTCCCCAAATACTCTCTTCAGACAGGACCATCTGATACCTAAGGTCTAAGATAATTGAAACATCTAGATTTCAGAAACTGAAGACGTTCCAGACTGTTTTAGAATACTGTCCTCAAAGAAAGACCGCGATTTCCAACTTTATCAGAAGCATCTGTGTCCAGTCAGGAGGGACATTCATGAATGGGCCTGTTGACCTTTGCTTAGACAAGGAAAAGGTGGGGAGGCATGAGCTCTGAGTGCAAAGAGGCGCAGGGTCCCAGGGTCTCAGGACAACAGTACATTGGAGAGTGGAGAATCCAGTGATTGACATCTCCATCCCTTCAGGTAACTGGGAGAAGACTTTCTGATACAATTGCTGCTTGAGGTCTCTACACTCCCCTAGGTAACCCCTCACCTCTGGTCTGTAAGGCAGGAGTAAAAGCAAGTAAGCATCTGGCTGAGCTTGTCATGTAGGCTGGTGCTCAATGAAGGGGTGACAGTATTGCTTTCCCAGAGATCCTCAGACCTAAGGAGCCAAGACTAAGTGGCTGAAGCATCAAGTGGGAGTGAGGTTTCCTAACAACTTGACCCTGGCCAAGGGAAGCAGCCTGAAGTGGACACATGGAGCCATTTATGTGGGTAGATTCAAGGAAGTCCCAGAGAAGTCCCCAGCATAAGAGAGTGAGTGGGAAGGCTTATGGAAAGTTATTATCCATTGATTATAGTGAGCTTGTGTCCTGGTTTGATCCAGGTGTCCCCCACAAATAAATGAATGTGTTCTGGGTAATCGATCCTCAGCTATGGCAGTTTGGATTTTACAAACTCGATGGAGCTATGTTGTTGGGGGCTGGTTTATGGGGATTATAAACCAGCTTCCCCTTGCCAGTATTTGACACACCTTCCTGCCACTGTTTGCAGTGCTGTGGCGGGGGTGATGTCCACCCCTCTACTCATGCCATCGTTTTCCCTGCCAGGATGGAGTCTCCCCTCGATTCTGTAAGCCAAATAAACCCATTCCTCCACAAGCTGCTTTTGCTTGGGTTCTTTCTGCTCAGCAACTAGGAAGTTGACCGCAACAGCTTGATAAATTAATGCCTCCCATCAATGGTGGGGTACACAATGCTGAAACAATAGCAGTGAAATATTTTCATGGTGTTTTGGAGCTTACTAACAATTTTTAGTATTTCCTTAGCTGGTGACTCTTAAAGATAATATGTACTTTTTGGAAAAGGCTCTGTTAGACTCAAAAGTCTTGCCTACCTTATGTAAAATGTTACATGGATGGTATGGGGCTAATGATTTGAATCTTTTCTTATTCATTGATTATTTATTTAGTAATTTTTCTTTTTGTTTGCTATTTTCAAGTTAAGGTCTCACTCTAGCTCAAGCTGCCCTGGAATTCACTCAATAGTTCCCAGCTGGGCTCAGACTCACACTACCCCTCCTCTCTCTGCTCCCAAACACTGGGAATTAAAGCTAGCGACACCATGACCAGCTATTTTGAAGGTTTTACAGATTTGGAAACCTCTTTAAGAGACTTACAAGAACGTTGAAAGTAACTAAGATGGAGAAGAAAAAGTTCCCAGGAAGTACAAGGACAGGAATGATGGTAAAATTTGGGAAAGTATGGGATCAGACATGACATTACAAAAATGGTTGTGATTTTTGAGAAGATCTTACAACTGTTCACTTGGGGCAAATTCTCAAACCTCACCTCACCCAACTTATTAGTCCTTCACATAATTTGATGAAAAGGAATGCTATATGAGATTGCGTTAGAAAAGATGGAGAGACTGGAACCAACTATGATATGGTGGGATGGGCTGGACAGTGGTGGACCCCAGTACCCCATAAGAGCAGAGTCAAAATAAGTCCTGGGAGCTGAAGCTGGAGTTTTGGTACCATGCATGGAAAGGCTACAAATCCAGTACACAGTACTAGAAAAGCAATTTCTCACTATATAAGATATTTCAAATAATTGAATCCATTATTGGGTCTACTTCAGTAACAATGAA
Source organism: Zapus hudsonius (assembly GCA_004024765.1). NCBI lineage: Eukaryota > Metazoa > Chordata > Mammalia > Rodentia > Dipodidae > Zapus > Zapus hudsonius. The sequence goes on from PVHP010019675.1 coordinate 4,507, forward strand.
AATAGCATTTTTGTTATAGGCATGGATTGAAGGCTTTGGGCAATGCTTCTTTCAGGGTCAGCACAGAACCAAACTCTGCACAGGTAGCATGCAGAGGTTTAGCACTAGGTGTTGGGGGCTGATATCTGTATGCCAGGCACCAATGCCATGTAGTCTGTCCTTTCAAGACACAAAGCTTTCCGTAGTAAGTGAACCAACAGCCAAGGCAGAAAAAGGGCTAGAAGTCACAACACACACACACACACATATGTATGTATGTGTGTGTATGTTCACTTTTTGTGTATATATGCACAAATGTAATTCAACTCAAAGGATTGTAACAATTTTATCAGAAACACTTAACATTTTAATCATGAAATACTCTACAGCCTGTAACAGACCATTAAAAACCAGTATTTATATTTGTCATGCATCAGAGCGTGATCTTATTCAACCTGGATAAAGAATTAAAATATTTAGTGAGAAACAAAAAATAAATAAATAGCAGAGAGAGACTGAAATCAAATTTTGTAAAATAGCCTTTCACCGTCCACATCAAAGAAAAGAAAGAAGAGCAAGAATATCTTGGAAAGCAGTTGCTTTAGGAATATTTGACCTAGGAAGGTAATTAGACTTGTATCTCCACTACAAATCTTTTCAAAGTCTGTAGAATAACCTACCTACCGAGAGACGAATTCTTATTTCATGGGTCATTAAATTTTTTCAAGTGATTAAAGGTATATTATAGAAGAAAGCCCTACTCAGAACAGAAAAGAGGGTGTTATATAGTGGCCATTCTATTAGGTTCATTAATGCCTTATCTCATCTGTTTGGTGCTCATTTCTGGTGCTCATGTCTATAGGAAACAATATTCTTTTTAATTGTTCTCCATGACAGAACATTTTTCATTATCTGTAAATTTTTATCTTTTTAAAATGGTAGATCATTATTCCTGTTTGAAGACCTTAGCTAGCTGGAATAAATCTTTCTCTTTGATATCTTATTATCACGACTATTTATATATCGTTATCACTTTCTCTCATTTGTCTTCATCTGTCTTAGCCATACATATTAAGAAACTTTAATTATCTTTATTAGATAATAATCCACATTTATTTTATCATTCTCATCATCTTTAAACTGACTCTAATCTTTTAAGTTATCTTTCATGTCAAAGAAGAGATAAGAAAAAGAAGAAAAACCTAAGAAGAAATTGAAAGACACTTAAAAAAAAAGATGTTCTATTGTTATATCTCCCTAATTTTCAGTGAGAACATGAAAGCATTCATATTAAGTTATTTTTTGTGTACATAAATAAATATAATTAACACAACGTTCCACCTCTTATTATTTAATATTATATTTTATTTATTTGAAATCAGAAAGAGATAGAGAGAAGAGAGACAGAGAGAATGGACATGATTTACTGGCTACTGTGGAATCAAATTGTGGTTCTTGGGCTTTGCAGGCATATGCCTTGACCACTAAGCAATCTCTCCAGCCCTTGATCTAGGTACTTTAAAACCTTTTGGTACATAGTATCTTAGTGCTCCTTTCAAAATATTAACAGACACTACATTCAGATCATGTTTTAAAAATATAAAATAAGGCTAGAGTGATGGTTAAATGGATAAAGCGCTCACCAAAAAAGCATAAGCACCTAAGTTTGGATAGCCAAAACCTATGTGAATGACCAATGGTATAGCAGACAAATCTGATTCCAATGTGCCTAGGGTGAGAAGGGCAGAAAGAAGATCACACTGGAAGCTCATTGTACAGCAGGCCTGGGCATGGAGAGGTGAACAGACTCTGCTTCAAATGATGTAGAAGGCAAGGACCAACATCTTAAACCTGTCCTTTCTCTCTCTCTCTCTCTCTCTCTCTCTCTCTCTCTCTCTCTCTCTCTCTCTCACTCACTCTCTCTCTTTCTCTCTTTCACACACACACACACAAACATGCATACAGACACCCAAAAATTTTTCTAAAAGGAAGTGTGGTTAATCATTGAATAACAACCATGAATACCTCCCATTACCTAGTTAATGTTTGGTGTCTTGGTTCATGTATGTGTGCATTAGCCTATGGTAAGTATTATCAGAGATAAGACTCCGAAAGATTTATAGATAGGAAAATTAACACACTAAATACATGAATCTTTATACAATCTATAAAAATATAGACACCCGGGCTGGGAAGATTGCTCAGTGGTTAAGGCACTTGTCTCCAGTGCCTAAGGCCCCCGGTTCAATTCCCCAGGACCCGCATAAGCCAGACCTACAAGAAGGTGGCCTTGGTGCTCTCTATCTCTCTTCTTTATCTCTCTGCTTGAAAATGAATAAATAAAAAACTATTAAAAAATATAGACACCCGTTTCCAGGAAAATAAAGCTCTGAACTATTTCCTATCAACTGTGTTGAGTGCAAAGCTTGATTTCCCTTTTTCTGCCAGACAGAAAAGAAAGAGCCTGGAAAGTTTTCTTTGAGAATCCCTGGAGACAGCTTTATGGCACACTTCCTAATTGGCCACGTGCTTTCAAGCTCCCCAAGCTTTGATCATCTCCCCTCACCCAGGGAAGCGCTTCTCTTTCTTTCTGCTTCTTGAGCCTTCACAACTCAGTGGAACTCCCTGCTCCTTTATTGCACGCGTTTTCATTGCTCCCAATTAATGCATTTGAGCTTTCTTTCAACCACACAAAGCACAATGTTCTTTGACAGACATTTATTGCATGCTTTTGGATTGCATGACTGGAAGGGGTAAAGCATCTTTGCTATTTTGGAAATATTGTAGTGATAAACATGTTTCTGTATGTTCTCATGGTGTTTAGGTTTCAGCAGTAAAGATTGCACTAATCAAACCATGACAAAAAGAGATAAGAATTAATAGTGACAGAAGCTCTTTCCTCTTCTTGAGGCTGTAGTGAGAGTGGGTGTTTGCTCTATTTCTCAAAGTGCTGTAAGAGGAGGAAGGAGGTCTGCAGTTTCATTCCTTTCTGCATGATGTCTGAGCACTTTCTACAGCAAGTACAGAACAGTATTGAATGCAGGTGTGCTCACCGGGGACTTTTTAAACTGTATCAAACAGAGATTGTCGACCACCTGCATCAGAAATATCTTGGAGTGCTTGTTAAAATGCAGACACCTCTGAGACATTTTGAATCAGACTCATTGGTGGAGACTGGAATTTCAAATTTCAATTCAGTTCCCAAGTGATTTTTAACAAACACTATTATTTTGGGATTTACTGGAGCAGAAGATAAGGAACACCTCTTTAGAGGATACTTTGTTCTTGATGGAAACTTTGGATTTAATACAGATAGTACACCAAATAGGAAATATAAATTTTAGGGGGGGCAGTGGCTCAGGGAACTTTATAGAAGAGGGGGCAGAAAAAGTATAAAACCATGGTGGAGGGAATATACAGAGGAATTGTCCCCCTCCCCTCACAAACCAAGTACTGTTTCCTGCTGGAAGAATTTATAGTCCTTAATCCCAGGGAGCACACTGACAATCCCACAGAAGAGGACCCTCAGGGGAAAGGGGACAGGAGGAGGGAATCAGTGGTACCAACATATGACTTGTACATACTAAGTTTCTACTTATTAAAAAATTTCAAAAAGTAAAAAAAAAATATTTGTAGGTATTTCTTGATTTTATATATATATAATTGAACTTATCTCATAAGCATGTGTTATAGGCCATATATGTTCATAAACCTAAGTGATATTTTCTAACCTACAAATACATGTAAATATAAACAAGTGCTCCTATTTGCTTAACCAACAACTCAACATTCTGATAAAGTATTTGTTTTTCATTTGAATGAAAGGAGCCGATAAAAAAAAACAAACTTTAAACTCTACTGCCTGTTTTGCAGTTATAAATATGCATGTAAAATGAAAATAGCCATGACAATATTGCAATAGCCTCTAAGAAGGGCTTCAGGGAAAATTTTGCATAGGGTGATTCTGTCATTTCCCATTTGGCCTTCCTGATTAGAACATGTGCCTGCTAAGAAAGATGAAAGTTACATATTTAAGGGTGGAATATAGCATAAGAGTTCATGGGAGCTTTTTAAATATTTTATTTATTCATTTTCTAGGAGAGAGAGAGAGAGAGAGAGAGAGAGAGAGAGAGAGAGAGAGAGAGAGAGAGAGAGAGAGAACACAGGGCTACCACCTTGTGGGTCTGGCATATGTGGGTCCTGAGATATTGAACCTGGGGCCTTAGGCACTGGAGGCAAGTGCCTTAACCAATGAGCCATCTCTCCAGCCCATGGGAGTTTAATAATGTGTAATATACATCTCATATCCAATTTTACAATTATATGGCAAATATAAAAATGTCATGCAAGCTATATGACAGGATTCTTGTTCTTTTAAAATAGTTTATTTATTTCTGAGGGAGAGAGAGAGAATATATGGGTGTGCCAAGGCCTTTTGCTACTGCAAAAAAAAAATTCCGGGTTCATGCACCACTTTGTGAAATTAGCTCTCCAAGTGTACCAGGTAATCAAACCCAGACCTTCAGGTTCCACAAACAAAATCTGTTAGCTGCTGAGCCCTCCCCAGAACCCTTGAATTCTTAATGCGCATCCTCAACTAAGTTATGTAGCAGATAGAATTATATTGTCCACTATGATGATGCTCTAATCACAATTGGTGAATGTGCAACATTACATGATATAGGAGAAGTAACATGGAAGATCAAATCAACATTCCTAATCTGATGTTGGGAGATTATCCCAAATTTTCTGGTGATATGGAATCTCTTCAAAACAATCTTTAACGTTGAAGAGGCATCAAAGTAGTCAATGTCAGAATGATGCATCTTGGGGAAACTTATTGTATTATTACTAAATCTGAAGGTGGAAGGAGGTGACATGCCAAGGATATCTGGTGCTTTTAGACACTAGAAATGGCAAAAAATAAAATAAAATAAAATGCAGGGCTGGAGAGATGGCTCAGCGGGTAAGGCACTTGCCTCCAGTGCCTCAGGCCCCGGGTTCAATTCCCCAGGACCCACATAAGCCAGACTCACAAGGTGGTGGCCCTGGTGTGCTCTCTCTCTCTCTCTCTCTCTCTCTCTCTCTCTCTCTCTCTCTCTCTCTCTCTGCTTGAAAATGAATAAATAAAATATTTTTTTAAAAAAATGCAGTGGCCCCTTTGGCATGCCAACAATATGAACAAAAAGGTTTTGCCTAACTCCTTTTAGAATGCTGATGTAACAAAATGACAGATGTGTGTGGACGTTAACTCACCAGGTTTCCAGAAGATATTGTAGCACATCTGGAAAATTACAATATTTAAAGTTCAAAGACACAGACTAGTATGTAATCTTAAGAAAGATTCAAATGCTGCACAAGGACTTTTTCTAGAGGAACAGGGACAATTGTTCTGCATGTAGTGACACAGGAAGACAGAGAATAGTTAGATTACTCTGTTTCTACTTCCTAGCTAACGCCTAAACCCTTCAGGTGCAAAGGGTGTGTGGCAGGTTGAAGCTCTGCCCTCTCAGGGTCCAAATCCTCAGAAACCAATTGTCAGCTTCAATAACTCAGAATTAAGCTACATAGTGGTTTGGTTTTCAGGCTTTTAGGGGGATATTTAAGAATTTAGTATGCACTTTATAGTCTTAAAATGTTATCAGTTATTATTATTCGGAAAACTAAATCAGATAGATTTGGCATGTGTCACAGTTTGAATGGATGTCCCCCAACAAAATCAAGAGTTATTAGTTTTTTTTTTTGTTGTTGTTGTTTTTTGTTTGTTTGTTTGGTTTGGTTTGGTTTTGTCCAGCTGCCTGGCTGGAGGAGGTGTCACCTTGGCTAGTACTAAGTTATTTCTGAGGTGAATGTGAAATTTCAGCTTTACATATGAAAAGAGAAGCTAGAGCTCATGTCTGGAGGTCCTGCTGGTTAGAGTTGGAGTGTGCTGGCTAGAGGGGATGGGTTTCTCTCTCTGCTTGGATTTGTGAAAGGGGGCTAGCCATTTTTCTTCATTATTGAACTTCCCCTGGATCTGTTATTTCAATAAATATTATCCTCCCCAACCTGTGCATGGTTGAAGATCCATCCCAGAGGCTTGTGTCTGACTACAACAGCATATTTTCTTTAATTTTTTAATATTTTCTAATTAAAATTTGTAGAAAACTTAGAAGGGAAATACATTTATCAACCTTGAAGAAATTGACCCTGCCGTGCAAATTGTCCAAAGTCCCTCAGCTACCTACCACTATAATTGTCCAACTTCACTTCAAGAACCTATAGACCATGATTCCTTATCAAAGGCAGCCTTAGTGAAGTCATTATGAAGTCATACTATCCACACAAAGAAAAGTGAGATTGGTTTAGGTGCTTTTTATGAGGAATCATCAGAGAGATTGTTTTTGTGCCAACTTTACATAAGAGGACAAATGTTTCCTGTGAACATTTTCAAGATATTTTCAAACAGTAATACATGAATCAAAGAATTGCATCTGGAGTCCATGCTATTGATATTACAGTAGTTCTTTGTGTGCAGAAAAGAAAAATCAATGGAAATCACCCCTTTAACTACTATTCTTCTCCATTTAACTATATGGCACTATCAATAATTGAATGGTATTTCTAAATATAATATCATCCTCAAATCCAAAATGAACAGAAAATAAACAAAACATTATTGGAACACTTCCTTTCAAGCACTATAATTTTTCAAAAGTTACTTCTTAAAACATAACTTATAAGGAAACAACTTTAACCACTGAGCCACCTCCCCACCCCGACTTTATTACTCATAGCACTGAAGTAAGTAAAAATGATTTGTTTTCAAATGAAAACCTTAATCTATAATCTATGCATTTGATAGGTCATGAGTTTTTGAAACAAAAAAAAACCTTAGTAAGAATTTTATTTAATTTTCATAAGGTTAGTGGTGTGGGGATTTAGGAGAGACCCCACACAATGTTGCCATGCTCTTCCTTGACCCCTTCTTAGTCTGAGCTTTGCCCTGCCTCCTGCAGAATGAAAATGGGGTATTTTTGTTTGATTTTTTTTTTCTTAAACATGTGTGCACTTTTTTCTGGTGATTTTTTTTTCAATTCTAAACCCCAGTACCCTAACAGCATTTAGGGTTATTTCTTCAGAGTGGGGATTGTGACAGTTAACTCCTTCAGGCAAGTTCCATAAACCCCCCACCCCTTGAGTGGGAGGCATTTCTAGCTAGAGTTCTACCCTAGGTGCTAAAATCAGCTGTCTCTCTACTCACCTGGGCAGAGAATACTCACCGAACAGATAATTCTGTCTCTTCTTCGCTCACATGGCCTAGGTAAGGTCTTCCAGGCCCACACCACAGCCTAATGTTCAGCTTCTTTAGCTGAACAGCATAGATTTGGGCTAAAACGTCTCCCCCATGTTCTCTCCACACTGGTGGCTGGAGATCTCTGTAATTTCCCATTCCCTTTTAAAGAAAGTCTCCCATTGTACCTGGTGGTCTATAATTTTAATTCTTTAACTTTTTAGATAAGAATTCAGGTACTCCTTCAATTCTGAGGAACTTTGAAATTTGCTGGGTATTATCTAAATTCTAATGCCCAGCTCTGCTGTTACAGTGTCATATTTTAATTATGCTTATATCAAGCAAATATGCTATGCCCTCTTTGCCAAATAAATTTCAAATTAAATGCTGGAAATTTATCTCAATAATTTATGTTCCTATACATTAGACTGTGTTTCATTTTTGAAGTGAGTATTTTACTTTCAGATTAGAGTTTATTAGAATGTAAACTAAAAATCAGATCAGAGAAATGCTTAAACTTAAATCAGTTTAAAATATAATGCAGAGAATTTCACTTAACAATAACAGCAAATTCGGCTTACTTTTTATCTGCCAATGTAATTATCAGACTTCTTTGCATACAAACTCAATGTGAAATGTTTTAAATAGGACATAGTGGGAAGAAAATGTATTTTAACAAAGAGATCACACTATTTGTCATAATTATGAACCTAAAATGAGTAGCATAATCAGAAGTACAAAATGAAAATTCTGTCATATAGCAGAGTTTGATAAAATAATAGAGGTAATGACAAATTTCTGTACAAGTTGAGTTCAAGAAATAATTTGGATAAGCACCAGATAAACAATGAATAAGGACATTCAGAAAATACATTCCAAAAACTTGATTAGAAATTTAATTTTAGATGAAAAGTGAAGAATTAAAAAAAATAAACCATTAGTATCAAAGACAGCTATGGAAATAGGAGTTATATGGAATGGTGATGACCTCCTCCCTGAGCAGGTGCCTTACAATGGCTGTTTTCTCTTGCTCTATACATATCCTTAGATGTTCTTTTTATCTCACTATGAAATTAATGTCATCCAACTAAATCACATACTAGTATCAGAGATTTCACTTACCACAGTAATAAAAGCAGCATTTGTATTATAATTCCTATTCAGATTATTTTTAACAAATAGCACTTAATGATTTCTTCATTTCTTCATGTTCTTAATACAAATAGTAATTATCTAACTTCTATAAACTTGTTTATTCTGGAGGAGTAATCCTAAATCAGATTTAATACAGAATTCTCATAATAACTACATAAATTTAAGGCCAAGATAGTTTAATGGTGTTATCTTTAATATTCTACACTCATGTGCAAAGGTTCAACCTGTAGTATATTAAAAAATATCGTTAAAAATATGGTGACAATATATTTTATGAAATATGAGTATAATCAAAATATTGGGATCAAACATATTATGATAGATGAATCATTAACTTGTTGGGACACACACCAGTCCAAGTGTGCTACAAACTGCTGGCACAAGACCTTTGTTATGAAACTCGTCAGTGAATGTTTAATGGGAATTAAGAAAATTATACATCCTAATATGTGGAGATCTGAATCAAAGAGAATTCAGCTTACCCAAAGTCTGGACACCAATGTCATGTGAAGGAATGTAACAATATACCTCCCTAAAATCAATACTTTGGAGACAAAATAATTTAGTATTTTAAAACAAATCTTCTATAGCTGTTAAAAAGAATTAAGTAGGTATGTTTAATATAAGGTACATGGGTAGGGATAAAGTTTGGTATAAAGAACACTACATACCACATCATCATTTTTCATTAAAGTGAATTTATGTCATTGACTTAAAAATTCTTGTCACTGGAAATGAACATGTTAAGCAAAATAAGTCAGGAGCAGAAAGAAAAATATTACAGGTTTACATATTTTGTCTCATTTTGTGGATGGATGATTGTCTGTCTCTAATATATTTAGTTACACACACAATGTTAGAGCAGTATGGAGACTTGGCAGAGGAAGGAGATTGGTGTCAAGGTGGAAGATAGAAGGGAGAAAGTAAAGTGCACGTTTGTGAATATGGTCAAAGTACATGATATGAATAGAAGAAATTATGATTATTAATCCAGCATTATGTCCAATGAATATCCAATAAAAGGCACAAAAATGTTTTAAAATGCACAATATAAGAAGAGACTGATAACCTGAGAAACTGTATTGTTAACCAAGAAATTACATAAATGAGTTTAACATATACAGCTAACATGGTTCTAAAAATTAAACCAGTGATGAAGAGTCATCATACTCCCTGCAGAGTGGCTTCAATGTGCCTTGTTTGGTGGCCTACAACATGAATGTCTGCATATAAAGTTATATTGTGGAACAAAACAAGAATGTAGAGTTGAAAAAAAAATCAAAGGAAAGGATGCTACTGGGTAAGAAATCTAAGAGCAAGATGTAAAGAGAATATTGTTGAAGCTTTTACAGACTGTAACAACTTCCAAAAACATTTGATAACTTAGAACTGCATCATTGGAAAGAATCATTACTAGCAAGAGTTACGATGTATTATCTAACTATAAGCAACACATAAACATGAACAAATCAAGCCAAACACTAAGGATAAAGGAAAGAGTTTCAACAGAGCCACATCTCTTCAAGAAGATACCCAGGAAGGCCTTTAAGAGGTACCCCTGAAGAAGGCCTTACTATAGCAAGTAATGCCAGCTCCATGAATTTTATTGTCTTGAAAACATGGCCATGATGTGGAAGCAGATAGCTGAGTTATTGCAGGCTTTGGCCAAAATAGGTATAACTGCCCTAGTTTACCCCCAAAATTACAAAGTAAAATACAATAGAGCAACAAGTTTACAAAACAAATATATAAAAAGAAAATATTTTGATCCATTGATACATATTTGTATTTTAATTATCTGTTATTACAAAATAACCTAATCAAAATAATGAGCTAACACAATAAAAATTACAGTAAGGTTAAATTATTTTTTGAGACAAGAAAACATTCAAAATTGTAATACTGCCTCTCATAGTTAGGTTTTGTTGTCAGCTTTATCTTTTTAATTATCTTGGGTGGGTCTCTGAGGATGTTTGCAAGAAGGCAGCCTCTCAGTAGGGGGCAGGATGTAAGGAACCTCAGGAGGGCTAGAAGTAAATATCCTTTCCTGTGTGGGCAGGGCAGGAAGGAAATTTCTAAGACTCAGGAAGTGATTAAGTCTGGGATAGGGTAGCAAGACCTCACCCTAAGGCTATGTAAGGGGGAAGGAGATTTCTCTGCCTTAGCCTCCTACCTGTTTGCTATTGTGTGTGGTGTGGATAATGGTTTTTTTCTCTCTCTGCTTGGACCTATGAAAGGGGGCCAGCCTCTTTCACCATTATGGAACGGGATGGATCTGTAGCATCCATAAACAATTTCCTTCCATAAATTGTGCCTGGTTTGGAGATTCATCCAAGCATTGTGTGGCTATGACATTTGACTAAGTGCTCGGGGTCAGTAAATTCAATAGCAGTACACAGGACTGACCTATACCTTCACATTCATACTCACACACTGACTCATCCAGAGCAAAATCCAGTCCTGCAGTTTCCATGGTGAGTGTGCTCTTCACACACAGCATTTGAAAACACCTTTTCACACCATGTCTTCCCCATGCTTTTTCTAGGCTTAGATCTGTCTGGATGCATAAATACTTTTCATGGTGTAAGGCACGCCATAAACCCTAGGTGTGTGCTAGGCTACATCAAGAGGTTTTTCTCATCACATTCTCATGAGATTATTCAGTATCTCGGCAATAGTGAAATGTGTGAACCTACTGATGATATAAAAAATTGTACAGACGTTTAGATCACATTAAATTGGGTAAATCTGAATACGATTGCTGAGTTGTTTCCCTGTCAAAGTCATGACTGTGATACACTACAGTGTTCAAAGTGTCACTGTTTGAGAAAGCTAAACAAAGGACAGAGGGTCTTTCTTGTATTAAGTGTGGAAACTATGAACAAATCTGTTATTGCTAAAAATTGTCAGTTAGAAAATTGAAATACAGTATCCTCAGCCAGGTCACTGAAATATTTTCATTTAGCCTGAGATATAAAGTATGTGAAAATTATAAATTATACACTGAAATAACACACAGTAGATATTGTCATTTACCCTATAAGATAAAACTAGCATATGAAATATTGGTAGATAATTATAGAAAATGCATTATGCATATTTTTTCTAACTATGAAAGCAAGATGTTTCTGAAAAAGAAGAGAATTTTTTTTACAGTTTTTCCAGGTCAGGTCTCGCTTTAACCCAACCTGGCCTGAAAATTCACTATGTAGTCTCAAGCTGGACTCTAACTCAAGGTGATCCACCCTGCCTCCTGAGTGTTGAGATGATTCTTGAGAATTCAAAATATATGTCACAACCATGTAAAGTGTTCATCAAATTCTTTTTTAAAATATCTTTATTGTCAAAAATTAGATATATTGTATGAGCGAATATTGTGATGGTGTACCCATTTCCCTCCTCTCTGTCCTCAACCGACTGGGGACCCTCCTCAGTGGGCATAACGGATCAGTCCATTGGGTAGGGGGTCATGAATTGCCCAAGTGATAGCCATTTTTTTCTCCTTTGCTCAGGGAGGCAATGACTCCAGATATTCTCCCCCACAGTGGCTCCCACAATCTTTCTGCTCCCCTCTTCTGCTCAGTTCCGAGTCATGGTGGGTGAGTTTTAAGTCTGCTTTACTGTTGAGATCTTAAGTATCTCTGGACTTCTACTATGCTTTCACCATGACTGTACAGTAGCACATTGGACGTTAGTATCCAATGTAAAGTACATTTCCTGAGTTGAGGAGATGGGTTGTTTGATAAAATTCTTGCCTTGTAACTATGTAGAGCTGAGCTTGATCCTCAGCACCCACATAAAATGCCAGGAGTGGAGGCTGCAATTCTTGGCTGGAGGCACAGACACAGACAGATGCTGGGTTCACTAACCAGACAATCTAGCATAATTTTTGATCTCCAGTATGCCAGAGGATCAACAACTGAGGTTGAAGCAGTCCTTCAACGCATACACGTGTGCACATGCACAGATGTGAAGAGCAAGCATACACACACACACACACACACACACACACACACACACAAGCACACATATGCAAAAGAAATACAGTGTGCTGAATAAGTATCATCTGGAATTCAGTTTGTGTTTTGAAACCCTGAATACCTTTTTTTCCTTTTTAACCAGAAAAAAATTTAGCCTCATTAAAATAATATTTAGTTGGAACAAGCTCTTCAAACAAAAATATATAAAAAACACACAGAAACAGATAATCTATGTGTGTCTGTATGTAATGTAATTAACAACTTCTATAAAATTAAGACAATGAGACATTTAGATGGGAGAAACAAGCATTGACCATAATTTTATAATGTTGAATATTATAATGAAGTTACAACTTCAATTATTATATCATCAATGCATCAATATATATGCATCAATGGTATATTTACAAGGGGATACTTTTGAAACTTGTTATTGATTCTCCCCATACATATGAACACTGTGTTATGATCAGAACCCCATCCCAACACCTTCACTTCTAATCACTACCTGCACTCCACTGAGTTGCCAAGGTGTACTTTTAAGAATATGAAATAATTCTCTAAAGAATACTGAAAAATATTTAGCTAAAAGTGTTTCCTTGTCTATGAAGCAAACTCTAAATATTGCAATGTTCAGTTTTTCTATTTTCCTGTTTCATAGAGCAGTGCATATTCTAACTGAGTGCTTAATCAAAGTGCCATGGCTTCTGCTGATGTTTCATAGCTACCAATTGACATGGTCATAAATTTTAGGCACAAGGAATATGGTACCTTGTAGCACATTATAAACTGTCACTTATCGAACTTGACAGATTACACAAGCCTTAGACTTTACCCGATCATAAGGCAAAGGTAATCTTTGCTCTCTCAACAAAACTAAAATATGTTACATAAATCATTCCATCTATGCAATTTAACAAGTTCTTGGAAGATTCCATTACTGTTTCTGTGTGATCAGGTCAAAAGAAACTATGAATAACCAGGGCATCTTTAGCTTACTGAGTCTCTACTGGTACCACATAACATCCAACATTATCGTTAATCTACAAATCAGAGCAGTAGGAAGTGAGAATTCTAGGTATATAGAGAGAATCCAAAGCTTTGTGGTTTCCTATTAGAAAAATCTCTTTGAAAAACAGTGTTTTGTTAACAAGCAAAATGATTTTATTGAGTCATTTCCTCTTGCTTCCCTCCTACCAGAATCAGTGTTTATGTCTAGGCTTTGAAGCTTCTTCCCACACTGTGGATGAATGGCAACCGCTGCTTCTCTTCTTCATTGGGAAACTAACTTTACACTGAATGTTACCAACCAGTGTGTCCTAACGAATCTAGTTGTAAAGCAGGATAATAATGAAAACCTCATCTTAATGACTGTACAGTTTGAAAGAAAAAGATGTCTCTGTTTCACACACACACACACACACACACACACACAGAGAGAGAGAGAGAGAGAGAGAGAAACAGACACAGACACACATGCACACACACACACACACACACTCATAGACACACACACTCACAAAAACACACAAATTCATTCTTAAACTCACTGATCTGGCTTACTTTTTCCTCCACCTGACTCATCATGGCCAATAGTGATTGGGACTCTGTCTCCCCAATTCCAAAGAGCATTTTCAGCTTGTATTCCACTTCTGTGCATTTGACTTTTGCCAGAAACACACAAGTGATTTGACCTCAGGATTTCAACTCAGCAATGGTATTTCTTCTTCTTTCCTCTCCTGGCCCATTGGAGGTTCTCAGAGTTCAGCTGGGCAAGGAGTTCTTTTGCCTGTTACATTGTCTGCATTTCAACACTGCTAGTGAGGGCTGCTTTCAAATCAACCTAAAACCCTAGACCAAAATATCAACATGTGTACTTGACATCTCTAATTAGATATCTGCTATTCCACCTAGAGAAAGCATGATCGAATATAGTACTTGATTTCTACCTTTGATTTTTCACAAGGTAGAAATTATTATTTGAATTATCATTTGAATTATCAATGCCATTGATATTCATACATCACTCAAATATTATTCCTCACAAAGGAATTGTTTATTCAACTTTTTATGTGCATTGGAAGTTTTCATTGTTTATTTTTCTCTTTCTCTGCCAGCCATTAGATCCATCATCTGAAACACCCAATGTGTTTCTTCTGCCTGCCTTCATCCATGCCTCATGTAGCTTTTAAAGTTATTTACATGTTAGTACAAGTAATTTAAGTCCATTCTCCTTTAAGTCCTTCATTCATTCCTTATCTCATGCAAAGGAAATTTGAAAATTTTAGAGCCTCTTGTGGTTAAGAAGAATGTAAATTTTGCCTGTCCTTCTAAAGGAGGCCACACACCCATACCATCTTAGTACTGATACTTTTATTTGTCCTCTATCTTTGCAATTGTGGGCTTTCAGAAAACTACAAGCTACTTAATGACAGTATCATTTCCAGTTTACCATTTTTAATATTTTTATTATGAATGAATATACCCATTTCCTTCCTGCCCTGTACCCACTGGGGTCCCTCCCTGCACATACTGGATCTGTCCATAGGGTAGTCCATAGGGTAGGGGGTTATGAACTTCATCAGGGGTAGCCATTTTTTTCCTTCCCCCTTTATGTGTTGTTGCTGAGGGGGGCAATGTCTTCTGGTTTACCATTTTATATGTTGTAATTCCTTTAAACATCAGTCATGATCATTGTGTTCTGGAGATATTAGTTCTCGCATGATTTTATTTATATACAAGGTTATCTTTCCCTAACTGAAACATATGGCTAACATAAAAAAATACTATTTTACTCATTAGGTCTATAAATATTTAATCCTCTATTATTTCTTAGAAAGTAAATATTATACACATGTGTATAGATAGATCATATATATAATATTTGGCAAAATATTATAAATTTAGTCAAAAATATAACCTAGGCTCACATTTAACACTCTGACAATATAGATAAAATAGACATTTGTAAATATTTTGGAACATAATCTAGCTTTCTTTAGAAATTTTCAATCAACAAAGTTCTAAATTTTATAACCCATATCTTTTACACACATTTGTTTACCTAACACAAATGACACTATTCTATAATTCATCATTCCCACTTATAACGTGTGTTGTTGTTCTAAACAGTACTTAGTTATGAATATGTTTTATTCTATAGCACATTTTGTGGCACATTTATATTATCCACTAAAAAGTAAGTGGGAGTTCAATGCTTGATTGGGGAAGAAATTAGGAAATGACTTTTGTTATATTTTTAGATGTCAGGGTCCAAAGGCAACTTCACAAGTTGGAGGAACACTCTGTCAAAATAAACTAAACTTAGAATTCTTTCTAACAAAGTGCTATTTAGGAACTATGGATTCTGTAACATGCCATTAGTTCACATGGAACCTTTTAAGAAGTTACAGTATAGAATTATGTTCCCTTATCCTTGGAGCTATGTTCCTTTTGTTTTGTTTAAAAAAAATCCTTTGCTAGATTACTGCTTTCCCAGAGCATGGACCCAACCTCTGACTCAGTATTATTTTTTAACATTATATGCAGAAGTTACATGCAGAACTCAAGATACATTTGATGAATGAGTAAACTATCTCCCCATTCAAGGTATTCTAAACTTTTAGTGCTTCTAGCCTTCTCTCTTTTTTTCTTTTAGAATAAATTTATTGAAGGTACTATATTATGGTAGGTCTTTTTAGGATTTAATATTATGCCTATAATTATGGCATATCTGTAATTTGTTACATTTTACAAATGGAAAATCCATTAGTAAAATAATCTATTGTGTCAGAATTTACACTTACAGCAATTCAAGTCCATTTGTGATAGACTGAAACAAATTGTATTCTGAAAACATAATATATGTCCAGAGAAACTTTATAATGGATGACACCTTAGAAATCACACAAACACACAAAAAAAACTAATCAGAAAGAGAGAAAAAAATTGATAGAGATAAATAATAAGAAGACACCAATATACAAGAATATAGGATTTTAAATCATATTTTTACTTCAGTTCCTAAGGAATTTTATAAATCCCCTGCCATACATATAGTAAACATAAGATATATTTTGAGCTAATATTGAGTCTGAAAGAAGATTTGGAATTCATTGTGGAACTGAAACTAAAATCACACAAACACTATAGAAATTCTAATAAACAATTCCAAATAAGGAGTTGAAGGAAATAAATGGACCCATCTAACCATGACTTACATTATTAGTACACCCATCTGCACATCAAACATTTGCTCATATGATTTCTATGCTGCAGACATTTTCAAATCTTTGACCCTTGAGATTCTTCACTTGCTTAGTATGCAGCTCCATTGCATTCAAACAACATTTGCATATGTATTATGATTTGGTAGACTAAACCCCAAGATGATGCTCTGCAAAGAACCCGCTCAATGTTTTCTTGTGAATTTACTGACTTTGTGCACTTTTAATATGAAAGTGTAAGAAATTCTCTTTGGGGGTTCTATAAGAATTGTTTTCTATTCACGCACCTTGATGATATGTAAATACAAAATCTTCGTTTTTGCCCTTTCTGATAGGAAGAAGTTACCGACTGGGACTAATAGATAAAGCACAGCAATAAGCCAGCCTCAGGATACACCGGGTATCACAGGAGGCTTGAATTCCAACAGAATTTTGTGTGGAGTGGATGGAGCAGTATTATATATCTATATCTATATCTATATCTATATCTATATCTATATCTATATCTATATCTATATCTATATCTATATCTATATCTATATCTATATCTATCTATATCATCTATATCTAATCTATCTATCTATAAACCTGTGATCTTTTAATCCATAATCTTTAAAGGAAAATACATAGGTCTCTTTTGTACACTACTATCAGTGTCAGTAATAATTTTGTCACATTGGGTTTGAATGTAGGCTGATGAAAAACCTATCTAGAAAATATTGATTTACTAGTTTATACTACAAATCAAAACAAGTTTCTTTAGGAATTCAGAGGCTGGAGTGTAATATGTGTAATTTTGGAAAACAGTTTTTTTTGTTGTTCGTTTTGAGTTTTTTCATATTTATTTATTTGTTTATTTTTTATTTATTTATTTTTTTGAAGTAGGTTCTCACAAGGCCAGGCTGACCTGGAATACACTATGCACTGGTCAGGCTGGTCTTGAACTCGTGGTGATCCTTCTACCCCTGCCTCCCAAATGCTGGGATTAATGCATGTGCCACAACACAGAGACTAAGGTTTTTTATCAGAAGGATGTGAACATGGGATGTGCATAAGAGACAGAGTGAAGGCCAAGTGCAAATTTGACATGTGGAAGACTTTAGGAGCCAACATTGGGAAACAACTTCTTCATGAAACAGTGGGAAAGTCTGGTTGAAGTAGCAAAGGCTCTTGGCCTGTGCTCATGGTTTTGCTTATTTTATAAAAGCCATGTAAAAGCAGTCCAGTAAAATATGGAAACCACAGGGGCTAATTTCAGCAGCTGATGTAAAAAATGTCTTCTCTCATAGAAGCTAAAAAGGAAACCGTTCAGTGTCTTTCTAATAAATGTTCTCATCCTTCAATTGTAGGAACTGTGAAGTAAATGATGACATGGTTCTAAGCTGGTGAAGATGTCTTCTTTGCAGAGCCAAGGGCATCATAAGGACAAAAGCCACCACAGTAAAACCCCAGGTAGATAAATAGATCTGGGAGTGTTGCAGTCAACTTTCTCTGTTGCTGCACAGGAAGAACCTAAACAAAAGTGGCTTGTGGAGGAATGGGTTTATTTGGCTTACAGACTGGAGTGGAGACTCCATCCTGGCAGGGGAAATGATGGCATGAGCAGAAGGGTGGACAACACCTCTGCCACAGCACTGCAAACAGTGGCAGGAAGGTGTGCCAAACTCTGGCAAGGGGAAGCTGGTTTATAACCCCATAAGCCCGCCCCCAACAAGACAGATCCAGGAGGTTGTAAAACCCAAACTGCCATCAGCTGAGGATGGATCAATCAGAACACAGTTATTTGTTTGTGTGGGACACCTGGATCAAACCATGACAAGGAGTAAGTACTATAATTGCCTAATTATTTTAGCTAGTATGACATTATTTATAATAATTGGCTTTGGCAAGAAGTATGAAGATTTCTGTATACTCCATATGCCATTCCCCGATATTTTCAACAGTTTCATGTAAACATAGAGAAAGATCAAGTTTTATGGACTTTTACAACTCGCATGCAAACAAATATAATATTAGGCTATAGCTAAAAATGAAGACCAGCCATATGTATTTTGTAAAATTATTTCTATGTGTATATGTATATTTTGGGGTGAAGTAAAATTAAGGTATGAACATTTTGTAATAATCTTGTAATATAAGCACTTGTCTTAATTAAATCCGTAACTATAGAATTTGTATTTCTTTCCATCAATAAAAATGGGGGCCTGGAAACATAGTCAATTCAATAAAGTGCTTGTCTCACAAACATGAAGACCTGAGTTTCAGGTTCGGAACCCATATAAAAATACAAGCTAATGGATGTATGCCTGTAATACCAACTCTGTGGGGGAGGGGTGAGACAAGAGGAACCCCGAGGCACAGGGTCAGAGAGACAACTAGCTGGTGAGCATCAGGTCAATGAAAAATCCTGTCTCAAAAGAGGTGGACCATGTTCCTGAGACAAAACAAGAGATTGGCCTCTGGCATCCATGCACAAATGCTCATATGTGCATATTCACCACACACAAACATGAACCTATTTCCCACAAAGCACACAGATGTACAAATGTGTGTACACAAGTACAAATGAGATAGTGGATTCTACTTTAAGAGTTTGAGCATGGACATCAAAGGCTGGTGTGACCAGGTTTATCAGAGATTCTGGTGTCTATCTGCATGGTTAATTCTTCAAAGTTAGATTTATCAATCATTCAACCTATATGCTTTAGCACTCATCATGCACTTGGAACATGCCAAGAAATAGCTATCAATGCATGGCTTTTTTAAATTGACTATTATTTTAATCCTTGAATAAATATCATCTGTCTGTCTATTCTTCATCTGTCTATCTTGTTTTAGAACGGGGATATGAAGTACTTTTGTCAAGTCACAAAGGCAAGTTGTAAAGAAGCATCATTTAAGTTCAGTGAGTACAGGATTTATATTGAGCACCAGTTCCTTAGAAGAACGTTGTGTCTTGGTCACTCAGCAAAGATTTGGAAACTCATGATGTCTATAAAATCACATGAAAGAGCTACACTGTTTTACATACTTATCAATGAGATAATCCAAATTATATCTAGAAATGAGTTGTGACAGAGGAGGGAAAATATAAAATAGAATGTAGGGAATAGATAGCTGATAGATGATAGAGAGATGATCATTTGGTATAGATAGAAATACTTTTCTTTAGACACGTGTATAATGTTTCAAAATACTAAAAATAAGTCCTTGATATTTTAATTACTTTTGATCTAACAATCGTAAATGCTCATTACTCGAGTCTTCCTAAATTCATTGCTGACTGCTCCTCATTCCAATTTAGCCTGCCTAAAAGAACAAAATACTAAGGCATCTTATTTTATAAATGCACATTTTGCCTGAAGAATTAAGAGTTTAGAAATGTTATTCCCACCTCAAACGATATCTCACAAAAGAAATTTAGGGGAAAATATTTTCCCTGTCAAGACCTTAGGCTTTGAAATAAAACTGTATTCTTAAGAGACCTAAATCAACATTTAACCCTGTTGCTTAATTGGTTCAATTTTTCAAAGCATTTTCAGTTCCCAGAGAATATTTTCTTTGTAAAAAGACAAAGCGCATGTTGAGAGATTTAAAAAAAATCACCTACTCTCAAAAATTTTTATTATGAAAGTTGAAATGAAAATCCAAATCACAAGCATGCCCAAGTTAGCCATCAGCTTATTAAAAAAATAGATTGGGAGAGTGTATAAGTTTATGCCATAATAAAGAAGAGAGCATTTCTCTTCCCTGATAGCAGAGGACTGAATGTCAGATGCTGCCTCCCCCTCTTACATGACCAAACTAGTACTACTTGCCTAATTTGCACTTCATGAAAAAATCCACAGGACTCATTTTCATCTCTGTGTCTAAGTTTGCAGCTTGCCAATGTGTAAATTAACAAATTTCTAGTGTATGGAATACCTTCCTCCTCACTCCTAAAACCACGTATATTTATGTCATTCTCTCTTGTGAACTGAATGTGCACATTGTGAGATTTCATTCCCCAGGATTTCAGCACCACAGCCACATGGTAGGCTTTACAAGAGAAGGAGGATTACATTCAGAGACATCCAGGACCTAAGAAATTTAGGCACCACTCGCAGAAGCTTAGACCACAATGCTGCACTGGAACAGTTTTGATTATTTAACTGCTTGCTGTTACCATCTCTGTATTTTTCCCTTATCTGGGTACATTCTTTTTTTCTGTTTTTTTATTTTTTATTTTTTATTTTTTTATTTATTTATTTTTTACTGTCTATAATGAGTTAAATTATTTAAGGGGCAAACAATGAGTTGTTATCCCCCATTCCCCAATGCCCCTCTTCCCCATCCCCGATCAGCTGGATATCCTCCTCCTTGGGTAGTCTGGATCAGTCCTTGGGGCAGGGGACCATGGATAGCTGATAGCTCAGAAAATGCATGTCTAAAGCTCTATTGCATGAATCACCCATGTGTTTACAAGTCTGTCCATCTGGTTTTGTGAAACACTCTGTATTGTACCCTTACTACGCTTACCCTGTGACCAATACACCTGATGTTACAGCCTTGCACTATGACACAAGTTCAAGGCAAAATAAGCTCTCTTTATTTTAAAGATAAGTACAAAATAATGTAGCTCTTCTTCACCATCTTTTCTCTCTGTTTTATGAGGAATTGTAATATTCTGATATTGCCTATTGGCCAACATTGAACCATATTTTTTTCCAAGATGTATTCACACGTTGGTGAGAATAGACAGGCAGATATTCAATGCATGGACCAGGTGACAGAAAGCTACTATACAAAGCCAACACCAATGCATTCATTATCCAGCCTTCTGGTGCCCAGGGACACAGCAGTGGAGATGGCCAGGGATGTGTTATCAGTGTTTTGTCAGAATTTCTGCTGTTTCTACTAAGTAAGGAATGCTATTTGGAGCACTTCCTCTTAACAGCTTTCGTAATTGATGAATAGCCGCCTGTGTGGAACATTCTAAGCAGAATGATTTGTCAGTAGTTCCGAAATGAAATCTCTGAACTGTCTCTATTAACAACGATGTGCTCCTAATCTTGTCTCGGCTAAGGCATTGTTTCTAAGAGTAACTTTCACAGGAACTGAAAATTTCCTAGACAATTAAGAAAATCTCTTGCCTTTCTTCACCAGCTGATGACTTAAAGTAATGACATTCAGAATTCAACTTTAAAAATGCAATGGGTTGCATTTTTATTTTATAAATTCTGTTTCAAGGGTATGCAAACATTTATCTAACTTTATGCCAGCATGGATAAATAAAACCCTTCATCATATATTTGGGAAAAAATTAAAAAAGAAAGCATTAGCAAAACAAGATATGGTTAATGCTAATTTTTCAGCATTATTATTACTTCAGTTTTATCCTGTCTTTCTAAGAAAGGCTCAAGGGTGCCTTGTTTCAGGTAAACCAAAAAGATGAAAATAACAAAGATTTAAAATATAAAATAATTAAAAAGAGAATACAGAGTTTAGTTTCTTTGTGATACATTTTATGATTAACACTTTAATTCCTCTGGTAAAAAGTTATCTTTACTATATATAATAGTATTTACTTTTGGAATAAAGACCTCTTAATTATTACTAGGGAAACCTAAGCTCATTCAGAAACTAATATTTATGAAAAATGAGCTGAAACATGTCATTGAAAACAATCCTAGTAGTTCTAATATGTAGAATACGTACACGTATACATATACATTTCTAGAATGAAGGAAACTGTTGGGTTTTATTTACTTTTATTTATCATTAATTTGGTTTTGTGTGTGTATGAGAGAGAGTGTGTGTATGTGTGTGTGAGTGTGTGTGTGTGTGTGTGTGTGTATAAGTGTGCGTGTGTGTATGTGTGTGTGAGTGTGTGTGTGTGTGTGTGTGTGTGTGTGTGTGTGTGTGTGTGTGTTTGTGGGCAAACCATTGCATCCTACTCCTTCAAGTCAATGGCAGACATTTGTGCCATTTTTGTCACTCTGCCCTTGGTGTCCTGGGAATTGAACCGTGGTTTACAGGGTTTACAAGCAAATGCCTGTTAATGTTGAGGCATCTCCCGAAAATTATAAGTATTAAAATAAAATAAATTTGAGAGAGCAAAAGAGGGAAGACATATTTGATACTATATTCTCATGAAAATTGATTCCTAAGTGTCTAAGTGAGCATTTATAAAGTGTATGTATGGTTTACAGAACTCTTTCTAAATATACGTCACAATGTCAAAGTGCTTAGAGTTTGGGGTGTCAGTGGAAGAGTATGTCCCCACTATGCACATGGCCCTATATAAACCTCCAGCTCAAACATAGAAAAGGCAGTTTGCTTCAATCATAATTAAAAACAAAAAACATCAGAATATCCTAAAAAGTGTTTACAGCCTTTCTTTTTTAATATTGACATTTTTCTATGTGATTTTTATATGAATGATATTTTATTTACTAGATTCATAGGCCATCTTAACACATGCTAATTTCTAAATATATCCACCCAAAATAGATCTTGCTGTTTGTTCTCTTAGAGTTTATGTGTAAATGGATTATCTTATATTTTTACCTATGATCTCAGTCATCTGCTTGTCACCTATCTTTTTATCTATAATGTGAGATCATGACAATAGGGTTAAACAGAGGGAGCCCATAGTCAAGTCCCCTAATTACCTTTGTGGAAGTTTCCTGTCCCAAACTGGAGGATTCCTGAGTTAGAGGAAATCAGCAGCCTTCTGATAGACAAAGCATGAGAAGGTCAGTGATGGAGAAGGAGCGTAGGAAGAATCACTAACTTCATGTCAGGAATATGTGGACCAAGAATGAGGAATAAATACCCTAGAGAGGGCTGGAGCGATGTGGCTCAGCAGTTAAGGCACTTGGCTCCAGTGCCTGAGGCCCCCAGTTCAATTCCCCAGGACCCACATAAGCCAGACCCACAAGGTGGTGGCCCTGGTGCTCTCTCTCTCTCTCTCTCTCTCTCTCTCTCTCTCTCTCTCTCTCTCTCTCTCTCTCTCTCTCTCACTGTGTATTCCTCTGCTTGAAAATGAAAAAATAAATTATTTTAAATAAATAAATACCCTACAGGTGGATAATCTCCATATCTTTTTATTATCATAGGTGAAAGCAATGCATTAATAAAAAGGCATGAATACAATTCCTTTTTGCTTATTTATACAAAGTCAAAAAGGAGAAAAGCCTTTGATTATATTTCGAAACAAAATGTTTATCAAACTTAAGGTTTAGGAAAAGTGTGAAAATATAAGCCAACAGTTATAATGCACAATATTTTTGTGAAAAATTTCCAATTATTAGATTTCACTCATAGAAGGGTAAACATTGAAATTCCTTTATGGCTGAATTTGGAGTTAAAACTTGTACTAATTTTTATAAGGTTGTTTTCAGTAAAACCTTTCTTATTCTTTACAAAATATTTTTAATACACTCTATCTGCAGACACCAAGACTCAGTTACCTTTCAAAGTGTGCATTTACAAAATAAAAATGAATAAAAAAGCCAGCTGTGGTGGTGCATGACTTTATTCCCAGCACATAGGAAGCTGAGGTAGGAAGATCACCATGAGTTTTAGGCCAGCCTACGTCTACAGACTGAGTTCCAGTTTAGCCTAGGCTAGAGTAAGACCCTGGCTCAAAATAAAAATAAATTTTAAAATTTTGCATTAAATATAGAAAAATGTCATTTGTTTGTAAACATAATAACGTTTTTC
This sequence comes from Zapus hudsonius, assembly GCA_004024765.1. NCBI lineage: Eukaryota > Metazoa > Chordata > Mammalia > Rodentia > Dipodidae > Zapus > Zapus hudsonius. The sequence continues at coordinate 28,827 of PVHP010019675.1, forward strand.
AAATCCCAGTTTTAAAATTGTTTTCTATACCTTTTTTTTTTCAAATTCATTAAAGATGCTTCTTTGGATATAGGAGGAGAGATGTTTGGATCTAAATTCAACAATGTATCCATAAAAATTCACAAACAAAGCCAACCTTAATTTTTTTCTAAGGATAAGCTATCACTGAACCAAATATGAAACCAGGTTTCCTTGTTATTATCCAAAAGTGGGTGAATATTCAAAAGTATTTCTGTGCAAAGCCATTGAAGATGTGCCTCAGCCATGTGCCCTGCATTAACCAGATCTTAATAGACCTAGAAGTCATTTTTTTTGTTATTTGAATCTGTTTTTTAATTTGGAAGGTGGAGAATAAAAGCTCAAACAAGTTGTACTGACGATAAATGTTTATTTTGGTTTGAGATCATTTAAAATGGAAAATCGACAATTCAGTTTAAGAAAAAGCTGGAAGATGTGAATCCATTATGATTTAACTGTAAATATGGTTACTTGGCCAGAGCCAAGATTTAAAGAAAAAAGATGACAAAAATCCAAGGGAAAAAACGCACAAAACATGTCTGCTTTCTACTGTACATTTAAATAGTGTTTAAGGTTTTTTCACCTCTTTTCATTTATTTCTTAGTCATGCACACAACATAGTAATATGTCATTCCTGAAAAATGGAAGACTTTCTGCTAATTTCCACACACTTGGAACATGTCAGTGATCACGGAAACCAGCAGCACCACACCATGGACCTGTTGCATGAATACTGAAAGCCAGAAGTGACCCTGCACAGTTCTGTTCTCCAAGGTGCATGGCTTGGGAACTAATGCAATCTAGTCGCTCTGCCTCTCATTTAAATATAAGAGTCTATTTCTATCTTTAATCTTCTAATTTTAGGAAATTAGATGTAAAACTCTCCTCATTCATTAGAAGTACAGAATGATCAAAAGAATAGAAATTTTCATCACAAAGCTAATTGCATTGTCAAATGACCTCATACATAATGAATCATTAAAATGATCTATTCTGCAATAATTGTATGCTGCTAAAGGTTAAAATAGCTTTAACATGTGGGGAAAGTATTGTAATTGAAATAAATTCCAGCTCTACATTGCATTTTCCAGCTTTGAAATTACTGAGTTATATAAACTTTATCTAATGAGTGTACTGATGATTTTAGGTGATCAAAAGGAAAATCGCCCATGGCAAACATTCCTGAGACTGATATCAAACAAACCTGAGGATATCATCCACATTGATATTAGGTAATTAGCTCTTCATATCAATGACCTTTAATTATAGTTGATCAACAAAACTTTTTTACGCCCAAAGAATCAAGTATCAAGCAATGAAAATCATATTATTACTTTTGTGTGCTGTATGCCAACATTGGTATTTTGCAGATTCAAAACATATCAATGTACCCATACACACACATAGAAGAATAGAAATATGATCTTTTAGGCACAGTATATTTGAGTTGGGATATAACCGTGTTTTTTTCCAAAAAGTATAGAAATAAAAGTGACTTCTAAGATGAATCAACATAAATCTAATTAAGTCCAAATTCAGTATAAACATGTTCACACTGTAGATAACACCATACTGCCCTCCTCTATTGAAATGAAGTTAAACCATTAATAAACCACAATAACACTGAAAGATAATGATACCGTAACATGCACACTGTGATATACAAGGTCATGAAGGTGCAAAGTGGAGGTAAATCATCAGTTTTGGGCAGTACAGGATAGGTGAGTGAAGGATTGACAAGCAGAACTTTTTTGAAGATCTCATTTAACCCAGTCAAAATGAGATTCCGTAATCATAGAAACCCTGCAATTGTTAGCATTTATTTTCCAGTTGAAATGATTCTGATTATCAGAAAGCATGATTGCAGTTACTTTTTTGCATTGCATCAGAAACTATGTATTGATTACACTAATAATGTGATTTTGATGCTTAATAGCAGAGTGCATGTGATTAACAAAGCCTCTTCACATACATCAAGGTCATTCGATTAACGGTGACCTTGAGTCATGTGGCAACAGAGGCAGAGGATAGGACTTAAACTTCAAATAGTGTTGGCCTGGGCACCAGTTTCATTCTAGACGGGTGTGGTGGCGCATGCCTTTAATCCCAGCACTTGGGAGGCAGAGGTAGGAGGATCACCATGAGTTCAAGGCCACCCTGAGACTACACAGTAAATTCCAGGTCAGCCTTGGCTAGAGTGAGACCCTACCTCGAAAAACCAAAAAAGAAAAAAAAAGAGTTTAATTCTATGAGAAACTAAGGCCCAGCCAGCAGTAGACTCCTACATGAGTGATGTCTCATATATGATGGGCAAGGAAGCACAGCTCCATATTGAACCTCACACCCAGCAGTTGACTTCAAGGCTTTGAATGGTGGGTAAAAATAACTGTTGCTGGGCTGGAGAGATCGCTTAGCGGTTAAAGCATTTGCCTGCAAAGCATGACCTGGCTGGATTCCCCAGGATCCATGTGAAGCCAGATGCACAAGGTGGCGAATTTCATTGCAGTTCATTTTCAATGGCTGGAGCACCAATTTCTCTCATTTTGTCTGCCTGTTTCTCACACAGATTCTTACTAAAATAAAAAATAGTTTAAAAAGTAACTGTTGCTAACAAGGGAATACCCAAATTAGAAATGAATTTAATATTCCTGAGCTGTCCTAATTGACCAAACCATGTCATCACCAAAACAGTATTTAAAAGTTCATAGAATACCCTCCA
>PVHP010019676.1:0-31665 GCA_004024765.1 Zapus hudsonius
TCGCCACAACCTCCATCGTTTTTAAGAAACAGAGTTTGCATTCAGAACCTGTCATGAACATTCCATGCTGGATAGCCAGCTGCTACAGAGAAGTGGCTTTCTCATAATCCAAGCTCTTCTGTATGTTCATCTTGTCTTTAACCTGCACTGTGCCTTTTCCTTGGACTACATCCTGAATTTCCTCTTTTGCTACAATATTCTTAATCTTTAGGTCTCAATTTAGGAGTCCTTTTTAGAAAGCCTCCTCTGACTCCTTTTATTTTATTTAGATGGTCTCCCTTTTTCATGAAAATATGTACGTACTACTCACACAGCTTGAAGCCATTTCCCATCTAACTACTCAGTCCCTGAAAGAAGCACCATCTTACTCACCCTTGGCGCCATTATTTATTGTGGCACTTTCTGTCCCAGTATCTAGTCAGTGAACGCTACTGACCTCATACTTTAATAATGAGTAATTATTCCTGTATAGAAACTTTGAGAGCACATACCAGGGCACATAACTGAAAATCAGTATGACTTTGAGGGTGAAAGGATCATAGCTCCCCTGCAGAGGGGTGTCAACGTGAAGGGTAGCCCATATCCAAGACAGAGGAAGGCATACGTGCTGACATGGCTTGTGTTTTATGTTGAGGAAACTGCACGTGTCATGGCACAGAAGTGACAATGATATCTAAGTCTCCTAAAGGAACTAACCAATAACACAGAAATGTCAACCTGTGGACAAAACTGGAGGCTGGGCATGATAATGTCAGGTTTCCTTTAATCTCAGCTGGTGCTGAGAAAGTAGATTGTGACATTTTGGATCAGTTGTCCCCATAAACTTATGTGTTTTCAATGTTTGGTCCCCAGCTAGTGGCATTTTTAGGGTAGAGCTTTTGGTGGGGGAGCTCTGCTGCTGGGGTGGGCTTAGGGGTGTTATATCCAGCTTTCCCTTGACAAAGATCAGCTCACTGTTTTGCTGCCTACTGCAAAAAGATATAATGCCTAGCCTCCACTCTACCATCTTTTCCCCTGTCACCATGAAGCTTCCCTCATGACTGAAAGCTGAAATAAACTCTTCCTCCCCTTCAGCTGCTTTTCTTAAGGTGTTTTGCCCCAGCAAAATAAAAGTAATGGCAACAGAGCTGTAATCATTAAAGAGCTCAGCACCTTCATGGAGACCATAAGAGAGATGCTCTATGGATAAACCACACATCAGAGAGTCCATCTTGTAAAACTAGAAATTTCTTTGAAGAAATAAAGCCTAAAATGAGTCAAAATGCTTACACTGTGATATTTTATGTTAGAATTATTTATCTTTGTTATTTTTATGTTATAGGAACTCACAGTTAAGAGATTACCTAAAGCTCAGAAGAAATTTTGTAGTCACACACTTTTGAATAGTGTGGCAACTGTAAAAAGCTATGGGGACATTTGAAGTTCGAATGATTCCATTTTATATTATGGGATAGCCATGAACCTGTGGAGATGAGGTGGGGGGAGATGTTATGGCTTAAAGGTGATATGTTTGGATGTAAAGGGGACAGCAGGTAAATTTAGGATGGTTAATTTCTGGTTGCCATTTGACAGGATTTACAATCACCATGGCAATAAAAATCTGGAAGTGTCTGTAGGGGGTTCTCTAGATTATGTTAATTGAAGTAGTATGGTAGCTTGAATGGATGTCCCCCAATAGAATAAAAGGTTTATTAAAGATTGTGAATTATCTCCAGCCTTCTGGCTAGAGGAGGTGTCACTTTGTCCTGGCCTCCTGAGGTCTGGCCCTGAAGTATTTCTAAATTGGATGCAAAATTCTAGGGATACATATGCAAAGAGTGGCTGGAGCTCTAGTCTGGCAGTCCTGATGTTTTGTGTTACAGAGAGTTGCTTGCTTGCTTTGGAGGTGCTGAGCCTCTGTCTCTCTGGCTCTGTGAAAAGGGGCCAGCCCTTTCATTCACTTTTGGAACATCCCCTGGATCTGTTATTTCAAAAAATACTTTCCTCCCCAAAATTGTGCCTGGTTTGGAGATTCATCTCAGTGGCGTGTGGCTGACTATGACAGGTAGGAAGACCCACCCTAACTGGGCGGCACCATTCCATGAGATGGTGTTGTAGAAATATTCCAGTAATAAACAGACAAAGCCTTTGCAGCAAGAGGAGAGGGGAGTTTAATTTACTTCTGGGCCCAGGGGTCCAAGCATAAATGAAGCATTGGCTCCAAACCCCAGTTACAAAGTCATTTTATAGTCAGTACAGTGGAGGGTATGTGACATTGAACATGCAAATTACCATTACCTAGTAGTTCACACATTTACAATAGGTTTCAGGAAATTCAGATATTCTCCCCAGGTATTCTCCGGCTTTGTCTCTCCTGACTTATCACAGTTAAAGCAATTACTTATTTTGTCTCACTGAACTTCAAAGCTCTGGTAGCTTCTCACCTCATGGCCATCTGTGGCCTTAAGAATGTAACAATGAATATAGGGGAGAGGGGCAATGAGCTCACACTCATTTTGCTACAATAATGGGACCTTGGGCTGAATAAAAATGAGTGTGAACTGCCTATAAATGAGCAGAGATAAAGTTATAACAGCAATTGAATATACAATATCCAAAGATCGACAGCATAACTATGAAAATTATAATGGGTATAATCTTTTTTTCAACATGAAAAACCAGAGACCTAGAGCTATTCACTGAATGGTACAGTAGTGTCTGACATGATCTGAATCTGTTCTTGCAGGTTTTATAAAGCAAATGAGATGTTAGCTAAATTATCAGGAATATATACACAACATTTAACCTGGATAATAGCAAATGTACCAACCTGGGCTTCTGTGAAGTCACGTGATTTAGTATGTTTGTCTTTCTTATCATTTGAACCTCTTAAGAAGTAAGATTCCCTCAGCTATGTCATTTAAAGCCTTTGGGATATATTTAATTCCCAATGACATCATTTAAGCCAGTAGATGAAATGAACACAGACTAGATGATCATGCAGTGAAAAATATTTCTCATCAATCTGTGTTTTAAGACAGGTAAATTGGCTGTATTCTTATTGCCACTGTATCCTAAGAAATTAAAGAGTGCAGTTCCGGGCTGGAGAGATGGCTCAGCGGTTAAGGCACTTGCCTCCAGTGCCTAAGGCCCTGGGTTCAATTCCTCAGGACCCACATAAGCCAGACCCACAAGGTGGTGGCCCTGGTGTGTTCTCTCTCTCTCTCTCTCTCTCTCTCTCTCTCTCTCTCTCTCTCTCTCTCTGTATCTCTCTGCTTGAAAATGAATAAATAAAACATTTTTAAAAAAAAGAGTGCAGTTCCAATCTATCCTAGGGGTAGCCAGGTCTAAGGGTTCGTATCACAGAACCAGTGGGTGCCATCAGGGGCTGCTCAACATATTTCTTGCCTCCAGACCCATTCAGTAGCAAACTATTCTGATGGTTGGAGAACAATGATGTTTGGCATAAGTCTGAAGGGACCGAGCCTAGGTAACAGACATTTCAGAGATGCTTTAAAAGAATATGTTTTCTTTGTTCCTAGTATATGTGAGCCTTTTGACTTAAGTGACCTTTGGTCAAAATCATCCACATATATGTATCCCAGATTTGGAAATAACGATCCTGATATCTATGATTGTTCTCACTTACCACAGAGCTGTAACTACTATAAATGGGGCCTAAGTGTCTTAGTAGGGCCTTGTTGCCTCCTCTTTTAAAAAAGCTCTTTCTATGTCCCTGTTTTTTTCCTGGTAGAGTTAATAGGCAATTGAGAAATATCCCATTGAGTCACCTGAGTGAAGGTAGGTGAGCTAGCTCTTTTCTGGCTCATGTATACTTGTAGTTGGCCCCAGTCAGTCATCTTCTTGAAGAAGAGATGCCCACCATGGAAGTCCAGAGGAGTTAGAAGTGGGCAGGAGCCCACACGCTCAACAGTTAGTCTGATGACTATCCTGTATTTATTTGGGGGCCCATACCAGAAATGAGTTTCTATCCTGAGTATAAGCAGGCCCAATGGAAAAGCAAAACACATCAAGGATAGAAGATAATGCAAATTTTATGGTGAGAGGGAGAACAGACTTACCTGTCTGTCTTGTGTTTGGTTATACTATCTTCTCTGAGTGTTTAAGACCAAGCAGATAGCCAAAATGTAATCAAAGATGTAATTGTGGAGGTCAATATTGGCTCTCCAAGGGAGGCTCTAGGTACCTAGGAGAAGCTCTATGGCCCCCTCAGCATTGGTGTCATATGTTGGGATGATGCAGAGCCATGTGACCAAGTGGCCTTCCCTCTTTTGAGAAGCCTGAAGGATTTTCCTCTGTTGTAACTCTCCTGTTGTAGATTATACACTATGGTTTTGTTTCCAGATCACTGTGTTCTACCTGATTAGGAAGACAGGCACCTTACCAGAGGACCAGTATGAAACAGTTTAGAGTGTCCCATCATCTCCTGTGGCCACATGAACTGGGAGCAGGGGTCAATACATTGGCCTTCTTAGCTCCAGTGACTCTAATTGGCTTTGGCTTCTACATAAATTATTAAAACACTTAGAAAGGAAGTTATAGCAACCTTGAAGGGTATGGATATATATCACATACAATTAGTGAAACAAATCTAGTTAAAGAATGGCACAAAAGCTTAAAGTCATTCTGTTTAATGTCAAGTTTAATTGTCCTGTGACAATGTAGGCCATATCGAAAGCATAAAAAGCAGGCACGTCTTATCCTTTAAATTTCTGTAAGTACAGGCAGAATATGTTACCAGTCCTGAAAACAATATTCCTATTAACAAATATAAACCAATTAATTTGACCTAGAAACTGTTAGGAAAAAAACAAGTAATATCATATAAAGTCTTGACACCTATTCTTTTAAAAAGTCTTTGATTAGTCTAGATACCTATGTGCATACCAATTACCCAGAGAGGGCAGAAATCACAACAACAGAGCTTGAGATTTTTTTTTTCAGAAGAACACCATGGTTTTAGCATGAGGCTATATGCTAGAGCAAGGACTATACCTTGAGAGTTATAAGCAAATGAACTTGAAAAGTCAGATTAAGCATACGAATAGAGCAGATACTGCTTATTGTTGAATTAAAACAATTTAGCTCTAATATTACCCTTGAAAGATTTGCTAAGAAGGAAATTTTCTTCTATGGGCTCCAGGAAAGAAAGCAGCCTTGTAATGCCTGCATTTTAACATGGTGAGGCCCATGTTTGATTAGCAGTGTTACAACAAAAATTGCTAAGCCTATAATAATTTACTATGATGGCAATAGGAGACTAATACTTTATCATACTTTTTGTATTTCTTTCTCTATGTCTGTCTCCTCTACTAAACTCCTGTTCTTCAGGACAACAACTCATTCTGTTCTTTTTTTATTTTTTTAAAAATATTTTATTTATTCATTTCCAATCAGAGAGATACAGAGAGAGAAAGAGAAAGAGAGAGAGAGAGAGACAGAGACCAGGGCCACCACCTTGTGGGTCTGGCTTATGTGGGTCCTGGGGAATTGAACCCAGGGCCTTAGGCACTGGAGGCAAGTGCCTTAACCGCTGAGCCATCTCTCCAGCCCTCTGTTCTTTTTTTTAGTCTACTCCTTCTCTGCTGATATAAAATTTCTAGTGCCTTTCCTTTCAAGTATTCATAGTTTATGTTAAAATATCTCCGTGTGAATGATGGTTTGTCTGGATTATTGTTGAGGTCTTCTACATAGGTGTGATGGTTAGGTTTTGTTGTCAACTTGATCTTTTTAATTATCTTGGGTGGGTCTCTGAGGATGTTTACAGGAAGGCAGCCTCTCAGCAAGTGGAAGGATGTAAAGAAACTCAAAGAAGCTGGAAGTAAACATCCTTTCCTGTGTGGGCAGTGCAGGAAGGAAATTCCAGAGACTCGGAAGCCATTAAGTCTGGGAAAGGGTTGTATGTATGCACTGTGATTAGCTACAGTGATAAAGCTGCTAACTTCAGGCTTGCAGGCTTCCTTCCTAGTATACTCAATGTGAAGAGGTGTCCAGATACTGCTCTGTCTCTTTCATTCCTTGGTGATTTAAACTTGATTATTTCCTCCTATTTATAATTGAACTGCTTTCACATTTGTTTTAATTACTGTTCCCAGTAGAATACATGTTAAAAATCTTTTTATTTTGAAAAATAAGACAAAAATGGTATTAATAATCACAATGCTGAAAATTGGTATTTTTATTGATGTGTGTTTGTATAGTACTGGTGATGTCACCCAGGGTTCCACATATGCTCAACACCTACTTTACTATAGAGCTGCATCCCCAGCCCTAAGGGATTTCTTTAAACATTGTTTAACGTTATTATTATTTAAACATAAATAATCTCCTACAGATAAAAATTGAGCATATTAATGATTTTGTTGACATCATTGATGAGGTAACTACTAAGACATTTATGTTCATTAAAAATAGCAAACACATTTATGATATATTGATTATTAAAGTGAACGTGCAAAGAAAGAAAAATTGCTTCTTGATTAATAGGGAGAGGAGTCATTTAAACATCAACCAGAAAAAATTTGTTTACATGTCTATAGTTAATTTTTTTTTGGCTTGGAAAATGGTACAGCAGTTAAAGGTGCTTGCTTGCAAAGACTGATGGCCCGAGTTCAATTACCTCTTGTTTGAAATAGAGAATTATATGGTCCTCTTAGCTGTACATGGTAAGATTTAGAAAAGAATTTTTCAAAGATATAGCTATGTTGTTCCAACACTAATCATCTTGAATGTTTAGTATCCAATATTTCCGATACAAAATAGTAAATGTTTCCATTAGATTATTGATATAAAACATGACTATCATTTCTGGTACAGACACACCTATTTGCAATTTTAGCATAGTATTTTTTAAATTTTTATTGGAAACTTTAATGCAAGAACATACTTCAAATTGGTTTTATTCACATCAGATTATTCTGCTTTGTCATCTCTCCCTTGTCCCCATGGCCCTGAGGGGCCTCCTCACTGTGTATTGGTAATCACTGTGGGTTCATAAATTCATCAGTCAGTTCCTTTAGGAAGAACAGTACCTCAGAATATGTCATGTCAGCCCATTGCTCTTGACATATTTGTGGAGCACACTCCTGAAATTATTGAGAACTAATCCTGTGGTCACCCAAGCGAGGGCAAACTGTTGCTGAGAGCAAAGTGTAGGAAATAAGAGAACTAGCTCTACCCAACCTAGGTGGGTAATCAACAGCTGGCTAATTGTCTATGAGATCTGCTCAGGGGCAGGGAACCCCTGACTGGTAAGGGGACCCAGGGCACCCTGAATGGGGACCAAGAACCCCATCTATGCAGAAAAATCCTCACTAACCATGGGTCCTCAGAAAGGCTACACCTGCCAAATGCTCACCAACCTAGCAATATTTGTCTCAATTGACCAATAATGATCTCACTTTCTGCTGGAGACTCTATTTGTTATTTTTCAGAAAGCAACTTGAACCGGGGAAAACTGAACTCCACCAAAGGGACCTGATTTGACGGGGACACCCAAGCAGGAGACAACCACCTTAAACTCAGCATTTAGAGCCATAACGCAACCTCTAAGGAAGTGAGATGACAAGCAAAAGAGCTATTCTCACAGCAAGGCAGATAACGTAGAGGACAATAGAAAGAGGCATCAAGGGTGCCAAAAATTGTCCAAAATACAAATCTACAGACTCTTAAAAACCTAATAACTATGCAAAATATAAACTTACCCACTATGACTCAGGGAAATTTGCGGAAGAGGAGGCGGAAAGAATGTAAGAGTCATGGGGGGAGAATAATTAATGCATAAGAGGGAATGTCATCATAGATTCAATGGCTTTATCTAAGAACCTATGATACAGAGCATATTGTTGTGTTAACATATGTAATTTTAAGCCAATAAAAACGTTAAAAAAAAGAGAACTAGCTCTTTGAATACTTGGAGTGGACTAGCTGCCTCTAGCAATAATCTGAGGAAAAAAGAAAAGTGAAGAGAAGTTTAGTTTATACCATTAGTAAACCTCCCGTATGTGCTATCACAGCTGCTCTGATGTTACCATGGCCATGGCTTCCTCTGCAGACACTTTGATTGAAGAGTGAGAAAGCAGTAATACATGAACAAGTAAACAGTGAGGCACGTTTAATTTGAATAATCCTTAAACATTTGTTAAAGGAAGGAATTTAGGGGTATGACCTGTTGGACTGTGCTGATCTAGAACACGCACACACTGTGACCACAGATGCAATTACATTATGCCCAGTGATTATCTTCAATAGATCTGTGGGTCCTTCCTCATTGGCTTCCCTGCTATGATGAGCACATCTTTTGTATGCATGCTTGCTCAGAGTTGAAAGTTCAACCAGGCCACCTGAGGAAATTGGGCAAAAAAGCATAGCTCAAGATGAGTCAGCATCTCTAAACATTGTTTGTCAATATTGGTCATCTGTGCTGTCCAGGCTAAAGGTATACCAACGCACAGGAAACCTAGTCATATTGTTTTAAGAAGTGGGTTACAAGTTTGTAAGATTGACTTTAGGGCAAGTTACAAGTAAGGAATTTAGCATCTCACATCAATAATTTCAGAAAAGTTATTTATAAAGTCCATTATAAATATTCCTGATGATCCTTCCCATAGTTCATCCCCACATTTCATTCTTATAGTTCATTTCCACAGTTTGTTCTTATAGTTCATCCTCAGGACTTTCACATTCTTTCTGCCCCCTCCCTGGCCCTGGAGGTTGTATTTTAAGTCTTCTTTAGTATTGAGGTCTCAGCGCCCCTTATTTTCTGCTTTGATAAGTTTTGAGTCTCCTCAGTGTCTACCGCCCTATCCCTGGAAGAGGTTCTCTGGCTAGCAGTGAGAGCAGCACTCATATTTAATCAGCTACCTCCTATGTAATGATTCCTAGGCCCTGGCTTGAATGATAGAGATGACTCATCTTGTGCTAGGTACATAGCTTTCTCTTGTCATTTTGATGGGTCTTGGGTCTCCCCAGTTACTCAATGCCATCAGAACCCTGAGTGCCTTCACCTTTTATCATTTCACATGTAATTTATTTTCAAGGCACATGCTGATTCTAGCCCAGGTTGAACAGGATACACTGTAGACTCAGGCTGGCCTCAAACTCACAGAAAAGCTCCTATCTCACTCTCCGGCTGGGAATAAAGATGTGTGCCATCACTCCCAGCTTACATGTAACTGTTTACCTTGTTGAGTGGGCAGAATAAGGAAAAGAAAAAAGATATGCTTTATGAAGTTATTTGTTTAATTTTTTATACCTAGAATAAGTGTGCTCAGTCTTTATGGATTTTATTAAAATATATTAATAAGTGTGCTCAATCTTCATGGATTTTATTAAAAGCAATGCAGGAATATTATTGCTTAGTGTTGCAGTTACCTTCTCATTGCTGACATAAAGTACCCAACCAAAAGCAGCTTGTGGGAGTGTGATAGTTTGAGTAGATGCCCCCAAAAGAATAAAAAGGTTTATTATAATTGTGAATTGTCTCCAGACTTCTGGCTGGAGGAGGTGTCACTTTGGCCTGGCCTCCTGGGGTCTGGCCCTGAGTTATTTCTAAATTGGATGCAAAATTCTAGGGATACATATGCAAAAGAGCAGCCGGAACTCATCTGGTAATCCTGCTGTTTTGTGAGTTATAGTGTTAGTTGCTTGCTTGCTTTGGAGGTGCTGGGCCTCTGTCTCTTGGCTTGGATCTGTGAAAGGGGGCCAGCCCTTTCATTCATTTTTGGAACTTCCCCTGTATCTGTTATTTCAATAAATACTTTCCTCTCCAAAATTGTGCCTGGTTTGGAGATCATCCAAGCGGCATGTGGCTGACTACGACAGGGAGTAAAGGGTTTATTTTGGTTTACAGACTTGAGGAGAGACTCCATGATGGCAAGGAAAAACATGGCATGAGTAGAGGCTGGACATGACCTCCTGACCAAAATCTAGTGGACAACAGCAGCATTAGAGTGAGCTGAACACTGGTAAGGGGAAGATGGCTAACTTAAACCTCCAGAGTAGTGAGAGAGAAGCCAACACCAGCAAGCACCAACAGCTAGAGCTCAAACTGGCTCTGAACACTCCTTAGGGCTGGACTAAAAGATCTGCCCCCAGTGACACCTCCTACAGTAGGCTGCAGGAGACTTAAGTTGCTAGCTTAATCCAAAATACTTCGGGCTATAGGGGAGCAGATATTCACATAGAGGCTATTCTCATAACCTCATCTACTCCACTGAAAAAATGGAAATTTGACCACACATTTTTTTCAGTAGTTTCCATCTGAGTTACAACACTAATATCCCCCAAAATATTCAGAATACCACTCATAGTTATTAAATTCAAAGGCCTCCACATTGGTTTTACCCTTCCAGGATAATAAAAGTAGGTTCATGGTAAAACCCTCCTGTGGGCTTCCTACGGACATTCATTTGCTTTGGTGAAACCCTTAGAATTAACAGCTTTATGGGTAATTTCTTAAAATTAACTTTAAAAAATAAATTTCACCTCTGATACTATTTAGAAACTTTCTAAAGAGAAATTTCACCTTTAGTGACTTTATAAAAGCTTTTCTTTTAAAAGAAGTGAAATACAGCAGCATCAGATTAATACATAATTGTGAAAATAGCCAATCTCCCCATCTCTCGTCAACTAACAACTTGCTCACATAAAGCTTCTATAATTTTTAAGTTGATATGTGAAACTATATAACTACATCAGGTCATTAAAGAAATTCTTTCATCACTTTTGTTTTTCCATGTGTATGTGTGCATTTATATTTCTAGGTGCATGGGTACACATGTGTACATATGTGTGTAGAGGCCACAGGTTGAGGTCAGGGTCTTTCTCAGTCACGCTCCACCTTATTCTATGAGACCAGGTCTGCAACTGAACATACAGATTTGGCTAGACTAGATGGCCAAGAAGCCCCAAGGATTCTTTGTTTCTGCTTCCCTAGTTCTAGGATCGTAGGCTTGCCACTGCAGCCGGCATTTTACATGGGTGCTGGAGGTCTGCACTCAGGTCCTCACGCTCACGTTGAAAGCATGTTGCCCACGCAGCCACCTCTGGAGTCCTTCTGTTCACTCTATGAAGCATCCTTTATTCTCGTTTCCTGGCTGCCTGGTCACACGATAGAGGAATGAGCATTTTCTGTTTTGCCTTTTACTTAATACTTTAAAGATGTGTATTATGTAACCCACAGAAGCAGTAAGAAGTAATTCTTTGAATTTGTGTTTGTCAAGATAAGACTTCATTTAAAAAGAAAATTACAGAAACAGTTTTAGATGAGACACCCAGATAGCAATGGAACAAACATTCAAATCAGAAGTTGTGTGAAGAGTCAAGTAATGGACACTTTAGACTTTGGAACTCTTAAGGTCTCTTCTTAAAGTCACAGAAGGATAATTGCGACAAGACAGTAAGGTGGATGTGGCTGTATGCCATTGATGCGTTATTTACAAGAACAAACAGTGGCCAGATTTAACGCTTGGGCTCCAGTTTTTGCTTCTGGGACAGGTAATGTCAGCACCAGCTGGGAGTAGTTAGTAATACAAAATTTTAGATCTCACCTGAGATATCCTTAGGTAGGTACATCTGTGTTTTAACCAGCCCTCTACATAATCCTAAAGCTTGAACACTAGTAAGTTATATGTAGATTTTCATCAACATTGATTATGAACTATTAAACATGATTTCCAAGTTTAAGGACCATAAAGCAACTTATAATATTATCATGCAAAAAGAACCAAAATACTGTATTCATGAATAATGGGCTTTTACAAGCTGACTTTAGTTTATTCTTTTTGTAGCTTCTACTGTAAGTAGCCATAGAGCACACTCAACAAAGATGCTCTGAATTAACAGCATGTAAGATAAAGTGAAGAAGCATGTGTCTATTGATTTTCCTTAGAAAACTAGATTGGCAAGGAAACCAAACAAGTGTACTACCTGCATTTCTTTTGCTTTCTAAACATGGGTGCATGAATAAAAGAGGAAGTAGGAAAACCACTCGGTAAATCACAATGTGGCATTCACTCTGCTTAAATAATTTATCAGCAAAAAATAGAAATGTGCATAACTTTTAGCACTGATAGTTTATGGAAATGTCTCTCATTCTGCTTTTCCATTTGGAAATTCATGGTTCTCTCCAAAAAGTAAAAACATAGTGGAAGAGAGTAAGAAAGACTTTCAAAGCATTATGGGAAGACAGGATAAAGTTATTTAAGAGAAAAAGAATATGAGTGGTTCTTCAAAAAGTTTATGCACTTTATAGGCCCACTATCAATTCCTACCCCTAAAACAGTGTGTGCCCCATCCCCAACTTAACCTCTCGAGTATGTCCCATGACAGCCGTGCCTTAGTCCACACTTAGAAAAGTATAATCTCCAATAGAAAGTCACAATGTCAACTGCAAAATGTTTCTAGAAATTATCGTGTTTGGACTTCTGGGTACCAGAGAGAGGGTCCTTTAATCCCTCCAGAATTTACCTGTTTGCTTACCTTCCACTCTTGTTCCCAAGTTTTTAGCACTGTGATGGTGCAAGGTAGAAGTATAGTACATAATTGTTGAATGAAAGTTTGAATTCACCACACATATAAATCATAGTAGACACTCTAAAAGAAAATAAATGCATCTATGTTTTTGTTTATGACTACAAATTGTATATATCTAAAAACAGCATTACTCAGGAATAGAAGCACCTGAATTAGTTTTTTCTGCTTCTTGAAATAGTACAAACTCAAAATCATACTGAGTGAAAGACTTTAATTTTTAATGCTGATACCAGATTTAATTTCTGTATAAGAGAAATGACACATTATTTCATAAATAATATTAAAACTATTGTCTTTACATGTCTAGTAAACAATATTACAACCCATTGACAAATTACAAAGTCAGGTTAGGTGGGTTTTGAGCTGTATGTCTTTTGCAAAAAGAATAGAAGACAAAATTTTAGAATTTGAAAAATTGCTAAAGAGAGAATTGAGTATTTTTGTGGTTGATTTTGTTGCTGATGCTTGGATATTTCTTTTGGAGACAGGTTGTCACTATGTAGCTCATGCTGGTCTCCAAACTCATGATCTCCTGCCTTAGTTTCCCAGAGTTGGGATTACAGGTGTGGGCCACCCCACCCAGAAGAGGATTGCTTGGTGGAATTTTGTTTCAATTTCACTGTGACTTTAAGTCAAAAGGTATGCAAACTCCTAGTTCTCCATGTGGTGGTTTTAGCTAATCATTGATATTAGACAGCATAAAATATATTAACTCTGTAACCGCCTATAAATTTCTGTAGTACTTGGAGACTTAATAATAAATATTGCACAATACAATATTCACCCTGAGCTTTTCTGAATATCAATTTCAAATTATAGCTAAGTATGATGGTACATGCCTGTACTTCTAGCCCTTTGGAGGTAGAAACAGAAGGATAAGAAGTTCAAGGGCATCCTGAGTGAGATGCATAGCAAGTTTAAGGCCAGTCTGGGCTACTGTGACCCTGTCTCAAAAAAAATAAACTTTAAATTTTCATTAGTTTAATTATGGATTATTTTTCCATAATGAAAGACAGTGACCAGTTGTCTTAGATTCTAAGGAAGCTAGCTATTGAATACATAGGAGTTTTCAATTTTTATAAAACTGAAGATTAATGAAGATACTATCTAATAAAATGTCAATGAGTAAAACCGCAGTTAAAAGCAACTGATATGAACCAGTACACATGGAAAGTACAGGTGATATATTATAATGCCTAGAGAGAATATTTTCTTGTTATCTGCACATAATATTTGCAGTCTTCTCTTTTAGTTATACTCTGAAAAGTTAAATTTCAGCATGAAATTGAAAATAGTTATTGATTTTTCTCGGTGCTTATAAATATTAAACCTAAGTATTTTGACTCAAATAGATTTTTGTGTTTATTTTTAAAACACTCTGGATTATATCAAAATAATTAAATTTTAGTTATACATGAGACAAATTTAATTTCAAAATACTTTCAAGAAAATGATTAAGTAACTTTAGTGATTACTACTTTCCATATGAGACTGATTTGTTTTGTTTTGTTTGGGGGCTGGGGATTGCATCTAGGGACTCCCACCTGATAAGTAATTACTTTACCACTGAATTTGAACCCCAGCATGAAACTGTAATTGTATTCATTAGTATTTTTCTGTAAAACTCACCATGTGTGTGAAAGTTTGGTCTTTTGATCATAGAATCTCCTAAAATATAATTTCAATATTAGAATGCACTTTGTTAATTTGCATTTATTAGAAGTCTTGGGAGTGATAGCATCTTTACATAACTATTGCAGCTTTTTAATGTGCTTTGTGATTTATATCTATAAATTGTCTTATCAGACAACCTCCACTTAAAACATTAATGTTGTGGGATGCAGAATACCAGAAATTCAAAAAGGCTTACCCAATGATAATATTTTTGGAAATGTTTCAGAATTGCTCATAATTTTTCTCCAAGTAGAAATAACATTAAGACTTTCATCTTTGGGTCAGTACAGTATATTATTTAGCAAAAGTCAAGTGAAACCATCGTATGTAAATCACAGAAGAGAAACATTCACTTATTAACTGAATATCAATGCACAGAGGATGCATTTGTTAAAACTGATAAAAGATCTGTGTCTATGAGGGGAAAAGTTACTTTTGGATATCATCACAGCCATCATTCCTATGTTCTGTTAAGAATAGAACCATTATATTAACTACACTCATGAGAAGCAAATAATTATAAAAATTAATTATTATTATTAATTATTATATCTAAATAATTATAAAAGCCAGACAAGCAGTGAAAGACTGAAATAAAAGTGGAGCAAGATCAAAAGTAGAAATCAAACATTTTATGTTTTCCAATTACTTTAAGATATTATGTTATTAAAACTTACAATTAAATACAATATCTTTTGTATTTCCTTAAAATATTATAAATCCATTGGTTAACTGATCTCTGGATAATTTACAGATTACAGTTTTTCAGATTAAAGCACATTAATGAGCTACACATAGTTTTTCGAAAGGCTTCCTGTTTGTTTACAAATCTGATAATAACATTTTGAAAGCAATAAAATAGTTTCCCAAGCAGAACACTACATGATTCTTTTAAATTTATAATTTTTTAACATAGAAATCTTCATTTTTATCTGAACTTACATTGCACCAAAATAATTTGGCAAAGTTAAAAATTTTTAAATGGTTTTAAAATACTAATTGATTTTAAACCATTTTATTTACAAATAATTCCAAACTTCCTCAAAGTTGCAAAAATCAGAAAAAAATACAAATTACAAAAGAAAATCCATGTACCCTAACACCTATTGTTAATGATATTTCCCATGCTTTGTCCTATGATGTGTATGATTTCTGAAACACCTGAAGATGTATAACACTTCCTGATCATTTGCCCAAATATCTCCATTTGTATTTTATATAAACAGAGATATTGTCTCAGTCACAGCACAATTATTAATGTCAGCAATTAAAATATATTACTTTTATTTAGAAGACACCATTCTTCCAGTTTTGGCATTTGGCCCTGTAAAATCATTTATGGCATTTTTCTCTGTTAGAGCAAGATTCAATCTAACATTAGGTACTGAACTTAGTTGGCAAGCCTCAGTAGCCTTGGGGATCCTTTCCTAAGCTTTTCGTTCCCTCTTAGAATCTTGTCAGTTTTGAAAGCCACAATGCATCTTTCATCCAATAAGACAGTCCTCAGTTTCACTTTACCTAGTAGTATCTCAGGATTATATGCAGACAATGTATCCTTGTTAAGGTTACTGCTCTGGTGATATGATGACCTATCAGGGGGACATCCACTATTCACCTGCATTTCACGGATAAAATTTTCCAACCAGCCAAGGCTTACTTCTCAACTGTCTGTTATGTCTCCCTCTTCAAGATCACACAAAGTCTAATTCTTTAGATTTGGCTTTTATTCGTGGCTTTCTTCATTAAATATTTACCAGAATAGTTGCAAAAAAGCTAATTTTCCAACTCCTGCACCCCCTCTACATTTAGCAGATGGATTTCAGCATTCTACTGTGAACAAGAGCCCCTTCCCTTGCATTCCTTCATTCATTCATGCATTCACTCATTCACCTGACCACTAGGATGTTGGTGCTCAAATTTTCCAGCGTTAGCTAATAAGAGCCCTCTCTAACTGGATACTTCTCTTTAGGTTGCATCAGTTTGATTTTAGTTGTTTTTTATTTTTCATACCTTCTGAAACAAGTTTTTATTCCAGGCTCATCACGTATTTAACTTGTATTCTTCTTAAGAAGCCATTTCCCAGGGTGCCCTCAGCCCTCTTAGTAAAGAATGGCTTCAGTGACCAATATCTCAAATGTGAAATATGGTCTCCAAATTTTTAATAACTGCTAAAATGAGCTATATTCTAGCTACCATTTGTATTCATTCTTTGATTAAATGAGTTTGAGCTTATGTTTATAAAAAATAACCTGACCCATTTATCTATTATAATAATGCATACATAATAAAAACATCAATGACTTTTCAGATTCTTAGACTTTAAAAAAGATATTTATAATTTAATCACGATGACACATTTACTGGGACACAGATACAATCAGCTATTTGCAAGCATTAATTTATATGGTTGAGACCAAGCAAAAAGGGAAATATATCCTTTGATGGGATAGGAAAATGTAACTCTTTTGAGCAGGGAAAAATTAGTTCATAGATGGTTTCCCACCTCCTTTAAGGATTAAGCTTAATCCTTAAATCCATGGGCTGGAGAGATGGCTCAGCAGTTAAAGGCACTTGATGATAAAGCCAGACAGCCCAGGTTTGATTGCTCTGCGCCCATGCAAAGTCAGCTGCACAAAGTGGCACATGTATCTGGAGTTGGCTTACTGTGGCAAAAGGCCCTGGTGTGCCCATTCTCTCCCCCACCCATCTCTCTTTCTCTCTCATAAGAATATTTAAAAAACAACAAAAAAAATGAGGGGATTGAACCCAGTATCCAAGGTGACAGAATCAGGTCTGAAGAGTAGAAAGAATAACATGCCTTTAATCCCAGCATTCCAAAGACAGGATGATTGCTCTGAGTTTAATGCCAGTCTAGTACTACAGAGTGAGTTCCAGATCATCCTGGGCAGGAGTGAAACCCTGCTGAAAAAAAAAAGTATAAATTAAAGCAAACTCAATCACAGAGGAAAAACTTCTCTGCCAATCAACATTTTAGTTTGAAAGAAATAGAAGAAACAATACCTCTCTTCAGAAACTAGACAAGTTAAGAACAAATAAGATAAGGTTTCAACCTTATAGTGTACTGTCACAATGGGAGCTACTGCAGGTATTCAGACTGATTAGTTAGGTTAGAAGGGATGCCTACATACAGAGAACCTATGCACAGGATAGCTGGAGAGAGTGGATGAGAATCATAACATTAATAATGTCTACATAATAACGCCTGCTATATCTGATCATCTATCATGTGCACAGGGGTGTAGGCACATATATGCCATCTTATTGTTTTTTTTTCAAAATGAACTCTCATAATGTCCTAGAAAGTGTGTGTGGGTGCTTTTGTGCAGGTGTGCATGCATGTGTGTGTAGGCTAGAGTTCAGTGTTTGTGTCTCCCTCAATCAATCTCTACCTTATTCTTTGATACTGGGTCTCTTGCTGAACCTGGAGCTCATTAATTAGTCTATACTACCTCTCCAGTGAAGGCCAGGGTTTCTCTGTCTCTACCTTCCCTGCACTAGTATTTTAGGAATGTGCCATCAGGCCAATATTTTTATGTGAGTGTTATAAATCTGATCTCAGGTCCTCCTGCTTGTGTAGAGAGCATTTTATCCACTAAGAAATCTTCCCAGCCCTAAATGGATTGTACTATTATCAAGAACTGAACTAATAATGTTCAACCTTGGCCAAGTATCAATGCTATCCATAGTAAATCTAGATTTCAGTATTTAATATGTGTCTATATGTAATGTATGAATATACATTAAAAGTGTTTTTATCTCATTCACTCTATTTCACTGATGAAATAACCAAGGCCAAAGGCAGGAAGTCGTGTAAGCATGACGAGGACTCATAAGTTACAGTAGCACCTGGCTCGTGGAAGTGACTCAACCTATAAAGAAACTATGTGGGGATTTTATTACAATTTTATAAGTATTGGGGGGAAAACCCTCCAGCAAACTACTGAACAAAATGTAAATGACTGCCTAAGCCTACTCATAACTAATATGTCATATATTGAGAATGTTGCTTTTCAAATACCATCCTACAACAAACACTCCCTATTCAAAAATATAAGCCACTTATTAAGCCAAAGATGTAAGACAGAGGCATGAAAGGGTTGATATTCTATATCTTAGATTAAATAACATGAGACTTCTCGATAGATGAAAGGGCACTAATTTCTTTAGGCTCTTCCCCTTTAGCACTATCTTGCATGATAGATCTTTCTCAAGATGGTAGAATAAGAATCCAAAAAACAAAATCCCCTTAGGATACTCCCACATTCACTCACCCTTTGATCCTTTTACGCAATAGCACCATATTTCATTCAGTTTTTCAGACATGGGGTCACACTAACCAAAAACCATGTCTTCATAGAACATTTAGGTACACTTTGAAAAAATAATTTAAAAAATATATGTAGAATTGAATACCATGTGTAGTAGTTTAATTCAGGTGTCCCCCACAAACTTTATGTGTTCTGAATGCTTGATCCCCAGATGATGGCAATTTTGGACTTGGAACCTTGCTGGAGGCAGTGTATTGTTGGAGGAGAGCTTATGTGTGTTATAGCCAGCTTCCCCTTGCCAGTGTTTGGCACACTCTCCTGGACTGATGTAGTCCACCTGATGTTGGCCAGGAGGTGATGATGTCCGGCTTCTGCTCATACCATCATTTTCCCTACTATGATGGAGCTTCCCCTTGAGTCTGTAAACCAAAATCAATCCTTTCCTCCTATCCATTTGCTCTTTGTCTGGTGCTTTGTGTGAGCAACGAGAATGCTGACTGCAGCACAGTGACTATAAGAAATTCACAAAATCATCCAAATAGGGTGAATGGGAAGCTGACAAAACAAAACAAAAACATCTGGTAAGGTTCTGGTAGTAGCAATATAGTTTGGGAATCTTCCTGAATTTATCCATAAAAAAGGTCAACAAGTATAGCAACACCAAAAACCTTTGGACAGTATCTACAACCAAACTTCATAAGCCCAAAATGTAAGCACAGAGGAACAAATGAAGAGAGAATCAAGATCTGAAAGACACCAGAACCTATTGGCAGAAAGATGAGGGAAGGGGGTGTGTGATGGTTAGGTTTTGTTGATAACTTGATCTTTTTAATTACCTTTGGCGGGTTTTTGACGTTTATTACAGGAAGGCAGCCCTCACAGCATGGAGCAGGATGTAAGGAAGCTCAGGGAAGCTGAAAATTAACATCCTTTCCTGGGAGGGCAATTCAGGGGAAAGTCCACAGACTCAGGAAGCCAACAAGTCTCTGATAGGGTTGCCTGTCTCTCCCTGTCTGCCTGGCTTGTCATGCATATCTTCCTGATATTGGACCACAGCTTCCTCAGCCTTCCAGCCTGGACTGAAGACCAGTGGCTCCTCAGGAAATCTTTATGCCTTCAGTGCTGGATTGGGACTACTGAGGCATCCAGCCATGTGGACTGAGCAGCAACTGGTTCCTTGACTCTCGAGCTTGCAGACTGATATTGTGGGACTGCTGTGAGCTAATCCAATAACCCCCCTTTTTGTTTACTACAGTTCATTCTGTTGATTTTGTTCCTCTAGAGAACCCTAATACAGGGTGTTCAACCATTTGCTGATTTTCAGGATTGTAATATGCTTTAAGTGCTGTGAGAGTTACGGCAAAGGTTATCATCCAGTTTTATTTAAATTCCAAGTAGTCCTGGATATGTAATGGTGATAGAAGATTAAGAAAAGAGGATCATGTGTTTGGAGCCAGCATGAGCTACATAGTGTGAGTTTCAAGCTGACTGAGCTATGAGTGAGACTCTGTCTCAGAACAATAGCAACAATAAAAAAATTAATAATAATAGATGTTTTTAGTCAGTGGTCATGTTAAAATAATAGCAACATGAATAGAAATTATAACTTAGTGTACTGATCAGATCTTATTTTTATCTGTTAATGTTCCAGCATCAACCTAGACCCAATTAGGAGATCAAAGTCACACAATAAGTTAAGCAAGGCATGATTTAAATAATTTTTTTCATTATTAGAGGCATATCTATAAAGACGTAAGGAGAATGTGAAAAGCTACCCTACAGTTGAAAGCACATAATCCCAGCACATAGATGGCAGGTATTACAACTGCCCATTGGATGGCAGACATTTGCTACATGGTTAGATTGGAAAACGATTTGCATGGAGCTCCAGATAGAAGTAGGAAAACTTCTGTTGTTGAGAAGCAGGGGTAGACAATGCCAACATCACAAGGGCCGCCTGGAGACAGCCAATAGGGTTCAAGGCAAAGCATGAACAGGTAAAGTATCCCTGTGTGTCTTCACATACCAACAACCCCAGCTGCTCTCAAAGCAGGAGTTAGAAGGAGAGAATTCACACAGACAAACCAGAAGAAACTATTCCCTTCCTTCTGCAGTGCTCCTCCCCTACTTTTACTAACACACACACACACACACACACACACACACACACACACACACACACACCACAAAAGAGAAGGGAGAGACAGCATCAGTCCACAAAGATAATAGCTATTAGCGAAACTTTCTACCTGTGGATGTTGTCAAGCCATGATCAGTAACTCTTAACTGATTTTCAAAAATTTTAAAAAGCATTTTTAAGTATTTTATTTAAAATATTGTTAAGGTTTTAAAAAGCAAAACAAATAAATAGTAGAAAGAAAAAATAGAGCATTCAAAAGGGTAAAATCTAAAACCTCACAATTGATCATTGGATGTGCTGTTTTAATATGCTCAAGTGTTTCCTTAGTCAATGACTTTCTTCTGCTTTGAATAATCTGTAATGCCAGGCAGTTAATCTCAGATTCAAACTATACAGCTTTGGAAATTTAACTTAAACCTTCAGTTCTGCTACCGACATACACTCTTCAAAGCTTCTCATTGTACCTGAGGCTGTACATAAGAAAAATACAGCAAAAACTAAAGCCATCCATCTGTTTTTGTCTAAGATATCCAGGTCATAGAAAGAGATCATTTATTTTGTTGGAAAACATGCAGATCACTTCTTGCGATGACTTTCCGTTTCATTTTGGATATCTTCTAAGCAAACTGTCACCATCCACTGAAGGCTGTTGAATTTTTTAAAAAATATTTTTCTGGTATTAATGAAGCAGCTCGACTCTAGTTGCCAAGACACTCATCTTCCAGACTGGGTGTGATGAGTGGTGCCTTCCTTCTCTGCTGCATCCCTGGGCAGCAGTACCACTGTTACTAAGTGCCACCAGCAGAGGGTAGGCAGGATAAGGGCAATGCAATCGACTGAAGCAAAGCGAGATCCTTGATGGAATCTGTGCTCACACGTTAGAGAGAAGCTGAGACCCGCCTCAAATATGAGAGCCTATGAGAAATGAGCAAAGCCAGTGTCTAGATGCAGAGTGTACAAATTCTTCCTTTCTCCGAATGACTGCTCATTTGAGTATGAAAACAAATGGATCCAGAAGACGTGTTCAGCACTTTGCCCCTTTTCTTTCAATCCCTACAACTGTTCTTTCAAACCTGCACACCTGAAGCCATTTATAATAACAGTAATATTTAATGAAACCAAAGTGTTCTAAATTATCCTTAGAAAAAGCAGCTTGTACAAAAAAAATCAGAGTATCTATAAAAGGAGAGCAGTTAGTCTAGAATGCTCTTGAAAGCTTTTTAAAGAATGATGCACACTTACATGACAATTTCCTGGGGTGTCTCAGCAAAGCTGCAGACACTATGCCAGAGCCAGGAGGGAGAGCCAAACTGTAATACATGCTGCGTTCAAGGTCCACGTAGGAAAGAAAGGATGTGATGAAAGTGCAAGTATTAACTGTAAAAAATAAAAAAGCACTTAACGCAACAAAAGTCATTACTTGTGAGCAGGAGAAAATGCTTCACTTGTTTGCAGCGCAAACAAGATGCTTAGAAACAGAAACTTGGCCAGAGGACTCCGAGAAGACAGGTATGATTTTTCTAAATAGATGCTCAGTCATCCTCTACCTCAGTATCTACAAAAGCTGCTCAACACATCCTGGCTTGAGGGATTGTGCCCCACTTCTAGCCTATTAACACTAATTTCCAGGTAAAGGAAATGTTACTCTAGTCTATCCCTTCCTTGTAAGCCATTTTAAAATGCTTGCACATTTCCTTTCATGGCCAATTTATATTGTAAGAGAGTAAAGTGTTTTCTTCTAATAAATAACTTCAGGTAGGGCTTTACAGATGGATTTTTTTTTCTGTTTTCAGATAAAATATAACAAATACTATAGTTCCTCCACCGTTTGTGGTTAATAGTTCTCATTTTCTAAAGCATCCAAGCTTGGGTCTTTAGGATCACATCTCATCCCAGGTGAACCACATTTTGGAAGTCAAATGATTTCAGTCATTTGCATTCTCTGGAATTCTGAATCCTTGTTAATTCAAATACATCCATTGAAGTTATCTTTGACTTTTATCATGTGTTAATTATCATCTGTCATATTATCATCTATTATCAACTCTTTTTGTCATCTTTACTTGCCCAATTTAGGCTGTTTCCAAACTTTTAAGTTGATAACTTCTATGTGTAGAGATGTCATAATGTTTGAATGTATACTTGACAGGTTTTCTTAGTGGATAACATGGTTCTCACCTTCTTTTGTGTGTGCCTATGCTAATTATTTTGCTGTGCATTTAAGATAATTATTTCAAAGTACTTTAAGTGTCATCGTGGGAGATTTAGATAAGGAAGCATACAGAGATTCCAATATGAAAAAAGTCCTGGTAGTTTGGATCATGAAGGAAATATAATTTCAAAGGCCTTTCCTTGTACAATTCTATCCAAAAGAAAACATTTTGGTTGAGTTTACATGGACAACATGCTTTACCCTGTCCTTAACTATTTAAACCACTAATTAGCAGCTGATTATTTAACATAGCTTGTGGGTATTGTAGCAAAGGACAGGATGGACAAGTGAAAGAAAACTAACAGCCAGTCTATTGTTGTCCATTTACAGGACAATTGTTAAACGAAATCATAAGCCTTGATACATCATCACCCTGCAAGACATGTTCC
Source organism: Zapus hudsonius (assembly GCA_004024765.1). NCBI lineage: Eukaryota > Metazoa > Chordata > Mammalia > Rodentia > Dipodidae > Zapus > Zapus hudsonius. The sequence goes on from PVHP010019676.1 coordinate 23,239, forward strand.
TGATACAAAACAATCAGTTCAGAAATGCTTGTCAAGCGCAGATGCATTTTTATACCATTAAAATATTAGCAAAGACCAAAACTGCATAATTAATTCATTAGCTGAATTGGTATAAATTAAATACATTCTAAAATTTATCTTAGATGTATAGGATAAATATACAAACTGATGTTTCAAAATAATAAAAGAAGGTTGAATTTTAGTTCATATGAAACATTTTGAGTGAATGGCAGAGTTGCTTAAATAACTTTAGAATTAATAATGACTTTCAAATTAATTATATTCATTTAACAATTTTAAAGTGGTGTGGTATTTGTAGAAATAGTATCATTAAAATATGAATAAAAACAAATAATTTTGAAATGTTTATAAAGGAATATTTCATTGATTTTAACTTGATTATACAAAATATCTTCTTTATTATTTTCTTGTAGGCTCTACATTTCTTAGGTTAACCCACTGTTGTTAGCTTGAAACTAAGATCAATATATGCTATAGCCTAAAATATATTAGAATCTTGAGAGCAAAAACATTTGATAGGACAATTAATTCCACACTCTCTGAAATGGAACATACTTCTTACATGTTGTAAATAAGTATGTTTCCCAAACACTTTAAAATTATTTCATTAATATTATTTAGAATAGTGAGAATATAAAAATAATTTATTATTTAAAATTTTAAACTCGTATTTTTGTTTCTTAAGTCACAAAACATCAAAACTAATTCACAAAATAGAGGGAACATAATTTCAAGAAAAAATAAAATTGAATGTGTTTAATAGCTTTATATAATATAAACGAAACGCTAGATAAACAAAATGATTTTCCAAAATAGTCAACCTTCATTGATACTCTATGACAATTCTTACCAAATAAGGACAAAATGCTTTTAGGGAGTATTATTATCCATGCCATTTAGCATGCATTTTAGTAATTTGTTCTTTAAGCTAAGCTATTAACTTTAAAGACTTTATTAAGAGAAACAAGAAAATGTCTCCCTTTATTTTTTATACCTTCCACTTAATTTTTACTCATTTAAACAACATTTCAAAGAAGCATAAATAGAATCATGCACAGTCTCTGGTTATCTTTTTCCTGTGGGGAATGTAAGATTTGATGAAAGTGAACATCCAGGTCCTTCTTATATCGAACTGCAACAATTTGGCTGTGATTCAGGATATAGATAAATGCACGTGTATATTGTGTTTAAAAGTTGAATTTAAACATCTACACACAGCTGGTAGCAATGCACACTACCGATACCAATGCAGAAAAAGAACTTCACTTGGTAAAGTTTATTATGTGCATAGAATATATTAGCATCTCAATGGATGATACTGCTACCTGAGGAAATTATACCTCTGTCCTGGGAGGCATATTCACCTAAACTCAGCAATTATCACAGTAGAAAAGAAAAGAGAAAAAAACTGCATAGGACTCAAAAGTCTAATGTTCAGTAGTTAAAATAAGTAAATTGCATTATATTTATACCCTGGAAAATTTTATGGAATCAAAATCAATGAATTTGTGTGGACATTTAAAGCAAAGATCCTAAACTGAAGACTCAATAGTAAATGAAGAATTAAGTGCCAGAAGAAGGCAATATGATTGTGTTAACTTCACTTTGCAAACAGGCTATTTAAGAATACATCAAGTGGAAAAAAAAACTATGAAGAAAAGCATGGCAATGACGACCAGTGAAGTCAGAGTCCAGGTTCTTTCTGGGGATGAGGAGAATACGCAGAAGGAGGTAGGGTGTGCACTGAGGTGCCAGTGATATTTTGTTCCTGAACTTGCATACAAGGTACACAAGAGTTCAGTTTTTATCTTTTCTTCCACACTGGCACTCGTTTTCACTGTTTTAATTTCATATGTACTCTATTTCACGACATTTAAAAAGATATTAAGAAATTAAACTTGTTCACATAACTGAATACCAAAATGCTAAACAATTTTCTGATTAGTTGCAAAATAACAGGATTCTGAAATAGAAAGATTGTCATAAGTTTGAGGTCAGGCTGGGCTACAGAGTGAGTTCCAGCAGTCTGTGCTAGAGTAAGACACTGCCTCAAAATAATGGCAATAATAATAACACCAACTATTCACTAATTCCTATTATTCTTCCAACCCATCAAATGTGCAAAACAGTGTGTTCTTGTTCAGAGGAAAACAGATTAATTCTAATTTAAAAGAAAGTAAAGTGAAATTTATCAGTATGGAATTGTAACAGAGATGGGAGTTTAAGACCACAGTTTTCACAAGACTACAAATGATTTCAGGAAAAAAAAAAGGCAAAAGGAAGTGGAGAGCTGCCAACATATACTATGAGTCCTAAAGGCTGTTTCGGAAGAGATTCAAAAAGCCAGCCTCCACAGCTGAATTACACAGTCACCGCCACCAACTCTCAACCCTCAGCCCTGAAATAGGCACAGAGAAAAATCTTAAATATGAACGTCATTACATTTTTATTCTTTCAAGTGGAGAGCCTATCCCCCACATTCATCCACACATCCCACCACATATTCTCTGATTACCTATGTGGCACACACACCCCTGCCCATGAAGCAGTACAGAAGGGGAAAAAAAAAACAAAATTTGGAAAATTAAAAATAAAAATTTAAAGAAAAGTAGAAGTCACATTGGATAACATTTGCACCATTGTTTTGGAAAACTGCATTTTTATGAATTGTCATATACTTAACGGTGACACCTACACATAGATGCCCACAGTTCATTCACCATGTTTTGCTATGCTGTACAGAGTCCTTTTTTTGACATGTGGAAAGATTTAATAAAGAAAAATTATTAAAGCAAATATCTTGCTAGGAAAGGCAGATATACAGCAGGCAAATTCCCCAAAAGAATCTCGCCCCTCTGAGAGGGAATGGGAATTCTTTTTTTTTTTTATTGTCCATAATGAGTTACATTATTTAGTGGGCAAACAATGAGTTATTATCCCCAAGTCCCCTTTTCACTGAGTAGGAAGGAAGCCTATATTTAAGCTACTACTACAATCTGTCTATTACTTTTATGCTATCATTTTTTAACTTGCTCACATAATGGGTTGTGTGTAACTTCCAGGTTCTGTTTCTTTCATCTAAACTCATAGCAGGACTCCTTACCCTAGCAAAGGCCTGTATATAACTCAAAAATCCATTTCATTTCATTTTTGTTTTTTCAAGGTAGGGTCCTACTCTAGGCCAGGCTGACCTGGAATTCACTATGTAGTCTCAGGGTGGCCTCAAACTCATGGTGATCCTCCTTCCTCTGCCTTCCGAGTGCTGGGATTAAAGGCGTGTGCCACCAAAGTTCTGTGGATAAGACAAGCAAGTTTGTCTTATTTGTACACTGGAAAACTATGGAACGGAACTTTCAGGTGGAACAAAACCTGAAAGGTGTTAAGACTGGCTAAAGGTAACTAACTGTATCTGAGTTTCTTAGAGGATGCATTAGCTGAGAGCAAACTTTTTTTTTGTAATTTTTTTCTCCTAGACTCAATCTCCAACAACTAATTTTTTTCTTTTGGTTGAGTTTATATGTTTTGGGCAAATACTTTCATTCTGAGACCCAGGCTGGCCTTCAACTCACAGCCATCTATCCGTCTGCCTCACGGCCTCCTAAGTGCTGGGATAACAGGCATGTACCCTACAACTAACTTAACTGCAAGTTAAGTTTGCAAGTGTTCTATTCAGTTTTCCTTAAAATAACTATTTTTTTCCAAACTTGTCTTTCATCTATTTATATAATTTTACTTAAATCATGTTACTAAGGTAAAAAATGTATTTGGCCAAAAAGGTTTGAGAACTGATTCAAAGATCACTGATGTCAAAGATGAGCCAAATGACCAACAAGGAGGAAACCCAAAATAACAGCAACAAGATATCAAAGGATTGTTCACAAGGGAACAAGAATTCAGGGCTATATGATGGAGAGACGATTTCTATGGGGAAGATATTCTCCCCTGTGGTTTAAGTGATAGGGGTTCTAAGCTTTGGACTACTTCAATACATGCAAAGTCCCTGCTATATTCCTGTTATAGGCACCACTTAGAATGTAAAGAAAACACTGACATAAAACAAAGGAGGCTATTTCTGATTGAGTCTCCAAGGAAGAGAGACTTTGATTAGCAATTGAAGGAAAATGCGTGTCAGGACCCAGGGAATGGCCTCATTAAATCCCAGGTATTGGGAAGTGAAAACCCACATCATTGTTAGCCACACTGAGAACCAAAATGCTCGCCAGCATGAGTGCAGAGCTTGTGATGCTTTGTTTCAGTGATACCCACTAAGAAAGGCACAGGAGTGAAGGGCATGAGTGGGTACAGGGAACGTGGAAGGGCTCCTTGCTTGTCCACTTCAGTACATTCTCACCTAGCAATGGGAGGTGGGGGTCAGGAGCAGGATCTCTCAGAGGCTAAGACATAAAGTCTGGTTCCCAGACTTGACAGTCAAGATTGGAGATCATGAACTTGTACCATTGGTGTTCCAAGAAGTCTCTGGAGTTAGTTCAAATAAAAACATAAAATGAAAAGATAGCATCAAAGTAATAGATGTGTTATAGTAGCTTAAACATAAAACCACATAAACATGAAAACAAAAAACAAGCCTGTCAGCCAGTGAAAAGTGAGTGGACTTGAGGGGCCCCAAAGCCCAGGCCAAGTCCCTCAGTGGTTGCCAGGATCAAGAAAGGACCCATCAGAGAGGTGAAGACGGGGCTCCACTTGGGGACTCTTCACTCTTCTGAGCACCCAGCCTGCAAGTCTCATCCATCTGAATCAGCCAGCCTGACATCCTCAGCACCCTGGTCCCTTCAGGCTGAGGTCTGGATGGCACAGCTTGCTGGGAGCAAACACATACCTAGCACTCAGGACACCAGGAGTCTGCCTTACCACTTTACTCCACCCAACCTGTGCTCACTGACCTCGTAAAGGGTGCTGCACTGCTCTTTGAAGGTTTCCTGAGCCCAAATTAAAAAATAATAATTGTAGCTTCCTTTCATTATTCCTCCTTTTTGAATAACTTCCTACCTTCTTGGTATAACATGCATATAAAATCACACACCTTACCTTGTGGGCTATTTCACTGAAGGTCTTCACATCACTGTTTCTCATAATTACCCTAGCTTGGCTTTCTTTTTCTCTTTAGACTTTGCAATGCCACTGTGTTCCCCATAGATGCAAAGAGAGATATTGCTGATGGACAGAATAGTTCCTTGTCTACAACCATTTACAGTCAGAACTGGAGTTTCTGTTGCCTTCCTCAGGCTGCTGAAAGTAGACTGCCACCCGGCCATTCAACTCCAACTTTACATGAAGACTTCAGGACTCATCTTGGGGCCAGTGTACAGGATAGACTACCTGGGCTGACTGCTCCGTGATCTTCTCCCCTGGAGTTAAAAATTTTTTAAAATTTATTTGCAAGCAGGAAGCGAGAAAGGGACAGATAAATAGAGACAGAGAGAATGGGAGCGCCTCTAGCTAGAGAGAATGGGAGGGCCTCTAGCCACTGCACATGAACTCCAGAGGTGTTTGCTACTTTGTGAATCTGGCTTTACCAGATACTGGGGAACTGGGTCCTTAGGCACTGGAGGCAAGAGCCTTAACTGCAGAGTGATCTCCCTGCCCTTGAGAGACTTATGATATCAAGACCACTCTTCTTCTCTAGAGACCAGTGGGGGCTTCTCTCTGATGTCTATGAATTTCCTAGCCATGGGATTCTGACTTGTTTCCAGTACCAGAAGTGGGCCTCATGCCCAGTTAGAAAACAGTTGCTTACCCAGAGAGGCTGTGTGCTATGACTGCACACTGTGTATTTGTGTGGCTGGTTGATTTTGTAATATGTATGGGCCCCTGATTTTTCGTGCTGTTGGTGGCTGTTGTCTTCTTGTGGCTCCCATAGGGCTTTGCTGCTGTATGAGGGCTAGCCAGGAAGGAGCTAGATTCAAAAACTTCAATTTTCACATTACTTTTCTTGGAGACATGTAAGGAAACATTTATTCACCCCATGTAGGCCACCAAGGATCAAAGTCATTAGGCTTTGCAGGCAAGCACTTTAACTGCTGAGCCATCTCTCCAGCCCCTCCCTAGGACCTTTAAAAGTGCTGGATGGTATAGAGTTCTATTACTTTTCCAAATAAACTTTAGAATGAGTTTCAAAGAACTTTACTGAGATTGCTCAGCCATTAAGCTCTCTTCCTGCACAAGCATGAGAGCCTAAGCAGGCTCGAATTGGAATCTTTAGAAGACGTGTAAACATCTGGGCATGGCCATGAACATCTGTAACCCCAGTGCTGCGGGGAGCGGAGACCTGAGAAGCAATGAGGCTCATGAATGGCAAAGTCTGGAATCAGTAAGAGACTCCATTAAAGGAAAAAACTTCTGGGAAAGTGATGGAGAGAGAGGGCCAGCTAACGCTCTTCTCTGGCCATCAGAGGTAAGCCTACAGGCAAGCACAGTGGGCACCACATCAGCACATTCATGTACACCACACATAGTACCAGGCACTTGCAAAAATGAAAGAATCCCAACATTCCGTGGAATACATGGAAATACACTTATTTTATAAAATCAAGACTTAAGGGAAAAATTAAGATCTGGAGTCACTAATATATAAAAATTCTAGGCATTTTGATTCCGCCACCTAGTTTCTAAAGATATTTATTATTTGCATGTAGAGTTAGGCAGAGAGAAGAGAGACATAGAGGCAGAGAGAGGGGGAAGGAGGGAGGGAGAGAGAGAGAAAGAGAGAGAGAGAATGGGTGTGCTAGGGCCTCTAGCCACTGCTAAGGAAATCTAGATGCACTGTGCGTCTGGCTTTATGTGGGTGCTGGGGAAGTAAACCTCGATTGTTAGGCTTTATAGACAAGTGCCTTAACCACTGTACCATCTCTCCAGTCAGAGGCTAGTTTTTTGTGAGTTTTTAATTTTATTCATTTAATAAAAGCAAATGTCACTCACCAGGTGCCATGATTATTATTCTTTCCACATGAACATTTTAGTCCCTCAGAAATGAGACTGTAATGAATTGAAAATACCAAAATTTATTGAATTTATATTTTACCAAAATCTCTCTTGTTTCTGATGTCCGGCCTCAGGAGTCAAGGTAAGCATTTATGAGCTATATTGTCCTATGTCATTTTGATGACTAAACATGTCAACCAAGGCTGTCCTGGGCATGACACTTATTCTTGTCCACAAGCAACCTCACTGAGGAAAATCTCTGTGTAGAGACTTGTTTTTCGCTACTGTAATGAAATAACCGGGGCTGAGGACTGTATAAAGAAAAGAGGGTTATTTGGCTCACAGTTTGGGAGGATAAAAGTCTAAGATCAGCTGTTTGCCCTCTGGAAGATGCCAACTTGGCAAGAGCTTGATCAGAAGAATCATGAACCAGAGATCAGTCTGGAATCTTAGTTTCTCTCTATATACTATTTATTTATTTGCAAGCAAAGGGATTCAGAGAGACAGAGAGAGAGGATTCAGAGAGATAGATAGATAGATAGATAGATAGATAGATAGATAGATAGATAGATAGATAGAGAGAGAGAGAGAGAACATCAGCCACTGCAAACAAACTCCACCCCAGTAATGCAAGCTAATGACTACCGAGGTCAATGTCAACCTCTTCTACATAGTGAGCTTGAAGTCAGTCTAGGGTATCTTTTTTAAAAAAGTGTATTAATAAAAAACCTTCTATAGTCACTCACCCTCTTTTAGGGAACTGACTGAGATTTTAGGAGACCTAGGTCCTATGCTAATCCCTTCAGTGTACCAGTGAGCTCATCCCTTTGCACTAAGCCCTGCCTCTTGAAAGGTTCCACCGCCTTCAAACTTCACCACAAAGAGAATCAAGCTTCCAGCATATGACCTAGAGAATTTAGGGATATATGTTAGTCATAAAGAGAAAAGGCCTGACAATGAGAGTACTTCGGAGTGTTCCTCTTTTTAGGCTGCTTGAACAAGGATGTTTGGTGAGGAGAAATGGCTGATCAGTTACAGCAGTCTCCACTAGAGAAATTTCTAATTCAGGCACAGAGCAGTGTTCTGAAATTCAGCGATGCCCCTTGCCCAGTGCAAGTGGAGAGGATACAGACTTGTCACTGGGACATGTCAATAGAACTCCTTGGGTTCAGTGGAGAAAGCAGACAAGTTATCTTTTCACAATACAGCCCTCCCCTGAGGTTGGTTGGGATTTCTTGGTCTATGTTGACTTAATGAGCCGATTTACTACCTTAATGGGATTTAATGGCATCGGACAGGTGCAGGTTTGATTCCTGGTTCCACCACTTGATTGTGCTGGGATTCAGAATAATTCTGTCTCTTCTTTTGAAAGCCAACTACCAAGTCATCATTTGAACTAAACTGCTAAATGTTACAGAAAAAGATGTTTTCTTCAAATGAATATGCAGAGCAGAATACCTACACATA